>JANAVB010003398.1:5248599-5518599 GCA_029216955.1 Iris pallida | reverse complement strand
CTTTCTATCATAGTCAACTAGTTTGAATCTCTAGCAACTCCTTGATGTTCTTAAGAATATAGTTGGAGTAATTTTAACGACTGCGATGGCTAGACAGCAGCGCACTGTCGTAAATTACTGGAGAATAGAGAGTATGGGTTCACTGCAGCCAGCAGCGCACTGGCGAGGCACGACCCATAGAGTTGAAATTATTTCAAAGAATCATAGTTTATGGAACATTGCTAAAACTATATCATCGTTGACCTCTTTAGATCTTAGATACCCTTGTGTCAATGTAAGGTAGAGTATCTGATAACACATCATATTTGAATTACGGAACCAAGGGTTTACCACAGCCAGAGTATACGGGTGAGGCATAATTCTCGGTAAAATGACTTCAGCCGTGATTATAAGTTTATGATACTATAGAGGATAGGAAATTGCCATGTATGTTCCCTAAGATCCAAAGCTACTAGTGAAAATTCTGTAGGTTGGGTAGCATGTCTCCCAACCTAGCATTCAGTGGTCCTTGTGATCTATTGACGAGGTAATTGACCGACACTAATAGGTTTACCCAGAATATAGAATTTAGAGGTCCATAACCCATTAGTCGACCAAGGACTTATGGATAAGAAGATAGTAGGAAGACTGTATAAGCAAGAACACCAGGTAAAGTTTTGATTCTTATAAAACTCGAACTACTTGTGCCTCCTTTCAAAAATCTCGCATTCTTGTATTTTGACTATCTTGACCAATGCTGCTATTACAACCTAGTTTTGTAAGCTTATTCATTTATCAAGCTTGATTCAAGACATATGTTTATTGGGGACGCCTACTAACATATTGTCTAGTCAAAATCGATGTATTACGGTTTGATCAACCTTAGTGCACTCGGTTCTCTCTCCCTCTGATTAACCAACATGGATTGAGATGTAGCTGTCTCAAGGATCTCATTCGCAACTGCCTTGAAAACTCTTTCAAATTATGCGATCCCCTTTGGAACCCCATATTCGCATTCGATTCCCTCTCCCTGGAACTCTTTAATATTTTTCCCTTTACTTAATGAAGAAAGGCAAATGCCCGTATTTGAGCAAAGTTATACCCAGAATGTTAACCTTAGCTCGCCATATCATCTATGGCCATGAAAGCTATTGCGGAATCATTTTCCGTCTATTTGAAATTGGAAAACGATCTTCAAACTTGATCTATATCTATCGTATCACGTTATCTAGTATCCCGTGATCACGACTTGAATTGCTCTAACTACATTCATCGTAAACTTAGTCTTGGTTTAAATTCCAGAAATAAATTCCCGAAGTATATATAGGATGTCAGATTCTAAATTTTAGGATTTAGTAGTATTACCGATTGAACAGATAAGTGGGTTCCCACTAGAATAATTTTTTGCCTTATAAACACCCACTTTATTTAGATCCTTGGTGTCCTTGACCGTGACACTAATAATCGGAGCATGATACTAGCTGTTACCTCCCAACAAATTTCGTATGCAAGATCAGACGAGTCCACCTTCATCTAGGTATATCATGTTCCACTCAAACACTTCCCATTGTATCCTATTTTTGTGGTACGACTTTCAGGTCAAAAGGACTAGCTATAACCCTTACCATAATACCGGTATACTTCCCGACTATAATTAGAGACTCAACCTCGACTCAAACATTTCGACCCAATTGTGAAACCCGTAAAATTTCGGTTAATTTATTTGAATAATTTTATTAGCTAAATTATTATTATAATTATTATTAATTGTTAATTTAGGAAAATAATATTTTTAGAAATATTTATTCATGGAATTTTTAGTGTTGGATCTGACCCGTCCCGAACACGTCGCGAACCCAAGTTCAGTTTTTTCCGAAACTAATTTTAAAGTTCCTTAGTACAATTATATGCATAAACAATATTTTTATTATTATTAAAGAAAAGAAACTCTTTCATTAAAACTCTCATAACTCTCTTTCTCTCCCATTTCTTTAAATCACCTGGGAAAGGAATTTTTTTTTTCCAAACTGACCCTTAGCCGACCCCCTCGGCTTCCAAATGTCTGGCCTCCATCCCTTCTTTTTTGAAACTTCTCGGCGACCTCTCCTCTTCCGAAACCACCAAATCATCCCTATATAAAACCTTCCCCTCTCCCTCTACCTCTCCATCACTCTCCCAAGCCCTACCCGAGCCCGACGTCGACCCGAGCCCTTAACGGCACCCGATCCGCGCCCTTCCGGCGAACCCAGGCCCGCCGACCTCCCGGTCGACTCCCTGTGCGGCGCCTCCCGCCGTCGACCCCGAGCGGCCCCCTCCGCCCGAGGTCAGCGCCACCAGCGGCCAGTCCGACCGCCGGCCTCCTGTCGACCCCGCAGCCGCTTCCCGGCCGTGCCCCGAAAATCTCGCCTCCTTAGCGTGCCCCGCCCCCTTTTCGCGCTCCTCTCCGGTCCCGAGCCTCTATCCGCTTCTTGCGACCGGATTAGAGTGCTGTCACGAGCTTTCCGCTGTCCGCGTGTTCTGGATTATTCCGAGTTCGCTTGATTTCAATTTTTTTTCCAAATTTCACCTGAGAGCTCTAGCTGAGCATCCGAGGTATGTTTCCTGTGTCCCTCCCATGGTATGGATGATGACATGGTCCCCGATCCCGCTATGGGAATCAGATCGATTCGAGGTTTCGGATTTTCTGAACTTTCTTTCGGAATGATTCTGTAGCTTCTGTGGTTTCTCGAAATTTCTGAGTTAAATTTGGATTATTTAGTATATGGTTCTGTGACCATTTTCTTCTTAGTTTGGTTCTGTGGTTTTCCGAATTTTAATTTGGGTTTTCGAATTTTCTTTCGGATACGTTCTGAAGCTTTTGGTTATATTTTTATGGTTTATAATTTAGCTATCTCTGGGTTGGGATATATATCTATGTTGTTTGGCATTTTCCCAGGATGGGGTTGTCCCAATTATAGAGGAGATGCTGCCCAAATTTTCGAAAAATATATATTAAAGCGTTGAATAAAATTATTTCTAAATTTCGGTCTTTGCAAAACAAATTACAATTTGATTGTTGGTTTTAAATATGGATTTTTGTATCATTTTCGGGCGATGACCATATCGGTTTGTAGACCCTAGCGAAATACAAACGAAATCGGAATTTTCGGACGTTGAGGCATAAGCTAGAATGCAACATGATATTTTGGACCAAGTCTTAGACTTACCGTATTTTTATATTTTTAATTTAAATAATTATTTTAGAACATATTACTGGCCAATAGCATTTTGAGTGCAGGGCCTCGGCCTGCTGAATGGACCGCTTCCCGACGTTCGGAGCTCAACAACAATTTTTAATTAATTTATGTAATAAATTGTAAGGGCATAAGCCCAGTTTCTATTTTCTTTTCTGAGACCTTGTAGTATGTAGTGTAGCTTTTTCTTTATTTTCTGGATTGTTGTTTTGGCATTAAATACGTAGAATATAAAAAATAAAATATTTATTTTTATATAGAAGTTTAATAAGTTTTCTCACATTAAGTTTTTGTAAGTTAACATAAATTCATATTTTTTTCTCATTTAAAGAAAAATCTAGTTTTATATATAGTACTAAACTACAAAGTTTTGACAATTAACTTGTAAATGTTATTTTCCCAATTAATCAGTAAATTGACTTTTACCTCGTTAAATAATTAATTGTAGCTCGTAATGATAACGTATTCCGGTAGAATAATTTTAACAAATTAAAAACTTGACTAGGATCAAATTTTAGAGATTGTAACTAGTACACCTAGATATGGTTTCCTCATTGATGCTAAGTCAGGATTCTCAACTGTAGGATTTCGAGGACGAGTCTGAATTTTTTTCGGAACCGACTTTCCAATCCAGTCATAAACCAAGGCAAGTACGGTTATGTTTATTTTTCAATTTAATTATTAATTGTAATATTGAAAGATTAAACCACATTGCTACACGAGTATTGATTGTTATTGATTGTGGGATTGGGGGAGTAGTGTAGTGTTCTATGACCAATACCTTCATATTGTATAATTGTGAGAGCTTACTCCTTTTCACATGGGGATAAGCCGTATCGTATTATTAGGATACTATTGTACAACCCAAGCCGGTCATAAGCATTACATACTCAAATCACATTGTTTCCTATTGTGGAAAATTACTGGAAAATATTGTTCAAGTATTTCAAACTGTTTAAATTGCAAATTTCTAATTATTAGTTGAATTGTTAGATTTTTATAATTGTACTTTGCTCCTATCCTGACTGGATTTTCCACCTCCAATAGGTTCCATTTATGATGCTGAGCTATTGATTAATAGCTATTATGATCCTGAGCTCTACCCAGCTGTGCTGCCAGAGTCCCAATCGGACGATGTTGATCTCGGGGCTGATGAGCCAACTTTCTAGATGATAATTTTCCTTTTTGTTTGATGTTTGGATTAAAAGACAGTTTTATTTTATAAGTTGTATCAGATGAATATTTTGTTGGACAAGTTTTTAATATTCTTAATTTCAGAAGTTGTGACAAATATATACATTGTGTTGTTGTGATTACCTGTAATTGGATACAGCTTACTGCCGCCGTTTCACAATGGTGCAGGCTGGGTATGGTCCGATTCGACCCAACAATTTGGGACCGGGTCGTGACATGTTTTTAGTGGTGGCCCATGCAGGTCTGATCAACAACTTAGGTAAACATATCTAGAAACATTTTGAACACTATAACATTAATTTGTCACAACATAGGACCGAAATATATTATAAGTAAATATTTTTGTTTGTTATAGACTGGTAGGCTACCTTGCTTCTGTTTTGCAATCCTAAAACCTTCCAGAGTATGGCCATAGACAAGACCAACACTGCAGGCGATGGGTTGTCATCACCCGATCACACCCCACCTCCTCAACCAAGTCCGGATCCTACACCTCGGCAGCTGGCCGATCGTCCCTATAATGTACCAGCACCCCGTAGATTTTATACTATAACTCAAGTGTTAGATCCTACATCTTCCCGGACTGAACAAAGAGCTCCTGTGGAAGTGCCCTATCCAGCTGCCCCACCAGTGCCCGTGAACCCCACCGATCTCGTAGGCCTGCTACGGGGAGTGCTTGAGGCACAGAGAACTCAAGCTGAAGCTCATCGCGAACAGACGACGATTATGTGAGAAGGCATGGAGAATGCCCACAACGTGACTATGGCTGCTTTTGAGAGAAGAGAAGCAGCCCAATCTGAACCAAGGCCTGCTAAAGTCGACGATATTGAGAAATTCAAGAAGCTAGGCCCTCGACCTTTCAAAGGAACCGAGAAAATTATCTACGCCGATGAATGGCTCGACAGCATGGAGCGTCTCCTCAGTATTGCTCGACTTCCAGATGACCTTCAAGTTGAAGCTGTGGGACTCCAACTGCTAGATGTAGCAAGCACCTGGTATCGGAATGAACCCCGACTCCAGGACAGGCAACTTGACTGGAACACCTTCAAGAGGTTGTTCCGCAGGAAGTTCTTCCCAACATCAGAGTTGCGGGAGATGGAAAGAAAGTTCTAGAATCTGAAGCAAGGGAACATGAAAATTGGAGAATATGCGGCAGAGTTTGGTCAACTTGATCGCTTTGCAAAGAACTTGGTTGCTGACCCCGCCGATCGTGCTGAAAGATTCAGGTATGTACTAAGGGAAGATATTCCCACTCCTGTGGTCGCAAGTGGCGCCAAGACGTATGAGAGGATCCTAATACGAGCTCAGGATATAGAGAAGAGTTAGCCTGCTCGCTCAAAAAGAGAGTATTCTGGAACTAGCAACTTCCAGAGTAACCAAAAGAGGCCCAACCACAACAATAACAACATGTCTTCTCACCACCAGCAGCAGACCCATCAGGCGAGAACCAATGACAGAGCGCCACATAAGCAGATTCCTGTCTGGGATTTCTGCAAGAGACCAGGGCATCGGACGAACATCTTAGGAAGAGACTAGGGCACTGCCTAGTTTGTGGGTCTGCCACCCACGAAGTGAGAGACTGCCCCACGGTATTCAACCGGACCGGTACAACACAACAGAAGGCTCCTCTACCTACTCAGCAACAACAGTTTGGGCAACACCAACAGAAGACTGGGCGAGCTTTTGCCCTAACAGCAGATGAGCAAGAGCCAGAGCATGAACCTACCGCTGATGTCGTCACAGGTTCTATTTATATGCATTCACATCTTGCTTTAGCATTATTTGATTCGGGTGCTTCATACAGTTTTATAGCAACAAAATTCATCTCTGCACACCACCTAGTTACGGGATTTAGCAAGAAGATTTGTAGAGTTATGATTGGTGGTGGACCCATACCCATCACTGAGACCTGTAAGTATCCTATAACTATCTCAGGACATAATTTCTTAGCACCCTTACTTGTGATGCCCTTACCTAACTATGATGTAGTCCTAAGAATAGACTGGTTAAGTAAGCAGCATGCGCTGATAGATTGTCACAGAGGATGTGTAATTTTCAGTCCACCTGGAGAGCCGGAGTTTGAAATCTCTCGAGCTTCGGAAGATATGGAGGGTATTACTTACTCCTCTATCACCAAAAAACCTGGACCTCCTCACCCTATCATAGCAGAATTCATGGATGTCTTCCCTGAAAGTCTTCCAGGATTACCCCCAGATCGAGATGTAGAATTCACCATCGACCTAGTTTTCGGCTCTTTCCCTATTTCTCGGGGATGCTACAAAGTTAACCCTAAGGAGGCCAAGGAAATGAAGGACCAGATCAAGGAGCTGAAGGCCCTTGGATTTATCAGAGATGGAGCCTCACCCTGGAGAGCACCTGTCTTATTCGTACCCAAGAAGGATGGGACTGTGCGGATGTGCATTGACTACCGGGCGCTGAACAACATCACCATCAAGAACAAGTACCCTCTGCCCCGGATCGATGACCTATTTGATCAATTAAGTGGAGCTAAGGTATTATCGAAGGTAGACCTTTGATCTGGCTACTATCAAATCAAGGTCAGGAAGGAGGACATTCCAAAGACGACATTCAACACCAAATATGGTCAGTATGAATTTTTGGTCATGTTGTTTGGATTGACGAAAGCCCCTATAGTATTCATGAACCTTATGAACAAGGTCTTCCATGAATATCTGTCTTTATCGATGACATTCTGATCTACTCGAAGACTGAAGAAGAGCATGAAGAACACCTGAGAAAAGTTTTGGGAACCTTTAGGAAGGAGAAGCTCTAAGGTAAGCTATATAAATGTGAATTCTTCTTAGAGAAGATGGATTTTCTAGGCTATGTTGTCGCAGGAGAAGGAATTTTGGAGGATCCAAAGAAGATAGCTGCTATTGAGAAGTGGAGTACACCAAGTTCAGTTGTTAAAATCAGAAGTTTCTTGGGCTTAGCTGGCTACTACCGAAAATTTGTGAAGGACTTCTGTAACGCCCCAGTCCCAAAAAACTTAGGACTAAGTATGTAGACTGTCAGCTGTGTACATACGAAGTATACTCCAAGGTATGGAACCTCCGTATATATACATAAGCTGTAAAATGCAGTAAAACGATGATAACTAAATCTCATCCACAAAATCAGAAGAATAATGATATAAATCAACTCAAAAATTTGTCACTTATACATGTAGTTGGGCGGAGACAAATCCACTACCAACTATTTTAAAAGAAAGAAATATATAAGAAAATATTATCTAAAATGACAAGACGAACCAAGGGCAATCATCTTCAAAGGAATGAATAAGATCACGGTCTTGGCTAGAACACCTGCAAAAAGTCACAAAGCACACACCTGGAGAGATAACCAGGTCCTCAGAGGGACATAACAAGATACAATTAACTTGCCATATAAAATACTGAATATAAAATATGCCACCATCAAAGAAAGTGACAAGACATAAATAAGGTAACCTAACCGTAATAAAGTGAACATGTATTTGAGAAACAATCCTTTGACGTATGAGCCCTGGCTGTAAATGGGATCTGGTATAGTCCCCGGTTGGACACCAGTGACCTAAGCGCATGACGTTGAAAAACGACAGTGGCCAACCTGAGAGGCTCATATCCGTATCTCCAGCGGAGCTTCCGGGTTACAAGGGAAGTGCAATCGAAGCTCATACGTCAAGTATTGTCCTTCCCACCAAATATACCTATCTAAGTCGCCTCCACGACCATGTTTTTCTACTAACTGCTAAGTCTCCTAACATGCTCCTATTAGCAGTTAGTCCTAACGCATGCACACTGGGGATCAACCAACACGCAAGGACCTCTATATGCTACTCATATCACACATCCTCGTGGTACAACTGTGTCAAGGTATATGCAATACACTACAAATGGTAGTCTCTTAACTCTAAGTCCATATGCAACCAAAGAATAATAACAAAGTACAGCTAAAATCAATGAGCAGACAGTAAATCAAGAACTGTAAAAACTGGAAATAAATGAACAGTAATATATAATAAAATGCAAACTGAATATAAGCAGTATAATGACAAGGTATCTTGTCTGATTCTGTGCTATGAATGTGAAATGTCGTTCCCGCGTCCGCGCCTCCAAAAACCGACGCTGCTAGATAATTAATTAACTAAACTAAGTTATCACTTATGAAACTTACGATACGACTTAATTAGTCAAAGTAATGTGTTAAAATTATATTCAATCTCTCGTGGAACCATTTAGATCCATACAATCACACACAGGTTTCACGAGACATCGAAACACAGTTTTAGGGTTTCTAACTTTTAATTAGTCGGTTATGCCCCTACTTCTATAACATACTTAAAAATCGTATAAAAATCATAAAAATAATATTTAAACTAATTTTCTACAGATTTATCTCTGAAATTTCAGAATTAATATTTCTAAAGACATTTATGACTAGTTGATTAATAAGTCAGCTAGTCTACCTGAAACTCGCCCGGAACATAGTTAATGACTCAAAATTGCTAAAATAACCAAAAATATATTGTAAACAACAATAAATAAATTTATTTTATAGAATAATATCAGAGGTACAATGGTTGAGTTATACTACAAGTTTGGGACATTCTAGGTCAGCTAGTTACCCGAAATTAACTAGTTTTGACCTACATTTTTTTGACCATATTTGAGTTGCTAAAATTGTGAAAAAATACTTAAAAATCCTAATTTATGTATATTAACATACATAAATTTTAGTTTCGAAAATAGGCACCAATAACTCAGTTCCTTTACAATGGGGTTAATTTTGATCCTACTGACACATGAATATTATGCATATATTTCATGAAACCTTTATGGATGATTATACCTAACAAAAGTCATCAAAATATGATTTCAATAGAATTAATAACATATTTTTTACATAATTTTAGCAAAAGTTTTTAGAAGAAAAGATTAGGGTTCTTACCGAAGATCCTTGCAAGAAAGGGTGATGATGACCTCTCTTCCCCAAAGCTCCAATCTTTTTCGCTATCCTCGCTTGCTATTCCTCTCTTTGTGAGTATGGGAGAGTTGATAATGTCTATAGAGGATTGGATGGGGGAGATGGAGTTTTTAGGATTTGTTTTGAGGGGTTTCGGAGATGTATGGTGGAGAAGATGAGTTTTTGTGAAGGATAGAGAGATATGCAATGGAGGAGATGATGTATAGAGGATATGGGGATTTTGTTGCTGCCAAAATTATGGAGAGGGAGAGGGGTTTTGGTCGGCCAAAGGTGAGGGAGAGAAAGATTAGGATTTGGTTAAGGTTTGGGATAAGTTGGTATATTTAAACATATCCTTAAATAAATTTTAAGCAATCTAGGATTTAAATCCTATTTAATTTGATGCATTCAGCCATGGGGTTGCTTGGCTGAAATTAGCATGGTGGGGGTCTACTTGGCATGATTTGGTTGTTTGGTGAGTTGGCAAGTTGATTGGATTGAGGATTTAAAAAGGGGTTTCCTAATATAGAACTATTTAATTCTATCTATATAATTACACTACAAAATCTGAATTAAATACAAATAAATGTAATTATTAATATTTATTAATGCCCAACATGCCTACATAGGGTTGGATTTGGCTTGGAAGAGGTTTGGGAAGGTTTGGTGCAACCGGGTCTCCTAAAAAGTCATAAAGGCTTTCTTAACTAATTAATTAAATAAAAATATAACTTGTGCCAAAATTTGAATGGTTAACATTGAAAAGATTATAATATGACCATGGCATTTCTAACAAGGCTAGCATACTAGTTAAAGCACCCGACTACGCTAGGCATGCCATACTTTCTAGTCGCCTTGCATATTCAAACTCAACCATGGCTATAGTCCTTTATATAATACAAATAAGATAAAAATAAATTAGAATTAAACAAAATCCAAAAATAATTTAAATATTCCTTTAAATTATAGGGAGTTTTACATCCTATCCAACTTATGACAATTTTGTCCTCGAAATTAAAAATAATCATAATATCAAGAATTGCGAGATTTTGTATGGAGGGAGAGTAGGTAAGTCAAATTGTAGCTCAATTTTTTTGAAAGGATGGAGGGATGGTTGTCATAGGAATCCCAATTGACCTCATATTCTACAAGATGGGGTATGCTTCCTTCCAGGCTCTACCCAACTTATAGAAGGTGGCCACCCGTAAAGATCGTCGTCATTACAAGACCTTGAGGAAGACAATTTCTAGGGAGGGGCACGAGAATAATGGATACTTCTGACCGCAGTCTTGGATTCTAAGTGAGCCTCGATAACACCATAACGTTCTTGGTCAATAACAACTATAAAAAAGTTACCACAATCAAACATTGTCACTCTAGGGGTCATGCTTCTGACAAGCTGGTATCGACCTCTTATTGGAATATACTAAGTTGTGTCGGTTCAGAAGGATTCGTTCTACGTCTAACATGGGAAACTACGAAGTGAGCTTGGAAACTTAGGAAAGAAGAATTTATGGCCAAGTGATGAGATTCGATGATAATTAAAGAACCCAGGCTATAGAATATGATTAGGCAAGTGTTTTGAAAACTCTAAGTCAAAACGACTAATATGTGTGGGCTGATGTTTGGTGTTCTGTAGGAGGCATGCGCTTGCTTTTTGGAAGGCATACGTCATAGGTGTGCGTCTTGCATAGATCTTGAGTATTTAGTTTCGTTAAGGAAATGGGTCGATATTTGCATGGGTGAAATCGAATAGGTCGAATTTGGGTTTCTAAGGTTTTGAGGAAACAATGTGTCATACACGTGGTATAATTTTAAATGGAGCACTGGAAAGTTCGTTTGCATGGGACATGTATGTCATGTGAGTAGCATGACTATTCTAGTTCATGAGTGTGAACTTTGTCGAAAGGAAAAGGCTAGTATTGTGCTTCAATTATCAAAATCACGGTCGAGGGTATCAAATGATAAGAATATAGGTCGACGTTATGAACCATTGAATTATTAGTCTAATTGGAACAAATAATTTCCAACCAATTGCTAATTCCAAAATCTTATGTTTCTTAGAGAGGCTTGTGATCTATTTGCCTCAAAAATTTGCTATTGATTTAAACAAAAATGATTCTATGATTGACTTGAAGAATTTAGGTTGTAATCTGTTACCGTAGTTATCTAAACGCACGAGCAAGGGGATATAAAATGCAAAACAAAAGATCTTTTCATAAACTCCATACAGAAGGAAGAACGGTCACGATTGTAATCCCATTCTGAGAGGTGGAGTATAATAAGTTCAATGTTCTACCCATCTTATAGAAGTTGGTTAATCGGGGAAAGCACAGTAATAGGGCTTCTAAGAAGGTCAAATTTCAAGGAGGTATATAAAAGTATGAGGTATTTCCAATCATAGTCACAGACTCTATAGGAAGTCTAGGTATTATCTATTTAATATGGCCCATATATTAACTATGTTTGGTCAAGACAATATGAGAGGTATTGGTCAAGTATATCCGGAAGCAAGTTGGTACCGAGAGATGCATAACTTAGGCTACAAAGAGATGCGGTTACAAAATCTATGGAAGGAGAATTAGTGAGCCAAGAGGTGAGGCCTACATAATAAGGGTGAGGGCCTATTTTATCAAGTTTGGTTTTATAGTCCCAATATGGCGATGGGCTATGATGGGTTTAACTGAGTCTCAATAGGTTCCCTGATTGGACTTCAATCTTTGATTGCATGAACTTTAGATTTTAATCTATAGTGGCTGGACAAAATTTTGTGGAATTTTAAACAATCCCTATTAGGTTAGGGTAATGTAGAATAGGTTCAAATTCAATTGGTTGGGCAAATTTCCCGTCGGGTTGGTAGAATAGGTTTTGTAAGTCATGGGATGCGCCTTCCGTGACTTTTATGTTTAAGTAGCACACAAGGCCTCTATTGAGTGGCACACTAGTGGCATGTACGTAGAGGGCTTCGAGTAGATCACAACCATATATTGGGCCAAAAGATTTGAGTCAATGTTGGATCTCTAACTGGAGTCCGAAAGTACATCGGTGTTATGGTAAGGGTTATCGCTAGTCCCTTTTGACCTGAAAGTCGTATCATAATAATAGAGTCCAAGGAGATGTGTTTGTGTGGGACATTGTATGTCTACTTGAAGGTGGACTCGTTTAAGTTTTGCATATAAATTTTGTTGGATGGTAACAACTAGTATTATACTTCAAATATTAAAGTCACGGTAAGGGACACCAAAAGATCTAAAAAGAAAGTGGGAGTTCACGAGTCACTAATTTATCATCTAGTGAGAACCAATTTACCTCAATCAATCGGTGATCTCCAAATTCCTAAAAGTAAGAATGGCTTACAATTTATTCACTCTAGAGACTAGGACATGGTTTTAGGAATAATGAGGTTAGGAATATTTGAGTCGCGACATCGTACCTTGACCTTTAGTAATAATAAGTCACGATGTGATCGATAACATGATAGGGTAGTTGTGAATCAGTTTCGAAAATTGTACCCTGAGTCCTACTAAATAAAAATGATCGCGTACAGTGGTACCTGAGTCGATAAGATGGAATGACCCGCTTGTCCATGGTATACGAGAGTCTATCGGTGGAATAACGAACTCTAAAGCACGTCATGGGAAAGATCCCTAAATACTAAGTCGTGAATTTCTATTTGTGTCAAACCTGTCAGACTATAGTCACAAGCGTTCTAGAGGTATTAAATGTAGTGCTCCTGCATCACTTGTTGATTACTAATACAACATAATGACGGGACGTCATGCTACAGATTTTGGCTAAACTGGTGAATGTGTTGTTCTAATATTATGTCACTTCTTTGATACTAGAATTTTGTACCTAAAGTAACATCTGCTGAATCTCTAATCTTGGAATGGGTGTCTACAATGGTCCTTGCAATGCTTTCCTTGTTTTGGTCTTTTCTTCTATGTCTAAACTGTGGGGGCCTAGTCAAGTAAGGTTTGAGTTAAGGCATACGGGTTGCTAGTTAAGCCAAGAATCAAGATGAATATTTAGAGACTCACAATAATTGATTCCTAGAGATTAGATAGTCTCATAGGTTTGTGGTTTACCCAAGGGTAAGATCTTACATATCTCTCACGCTCAAATGACCAGAAGGTCGCGATATTACTATTAGGGTCAAGGAAAGGACGAGCAACTTTAGGCAAGGTTGTAGTTATATGGCTTGGCCGATGGTTGCTATACTTGTGCATATGACTACCATGGCCATGGGGATACTCTGTATTTATCAATCAAATACGAGCGTTCGTCTTTCCAATTAGTGAAAGACAAAAGCAATAAAGAGTTCAAGAAAGATGTCATTGAATACAATTATATAATTCAAAGGCGAATGTGCAATTCAAGAGGAATTGTCAATACAGTTGCGGATGAGATCCTAGATACCTTTATATCTCAATCCACGTGGGATAATCATATGAAGAGCGAACCAAGTGCACTATGGCTGATCAAACCATAATAAATTGATCATAATTAGACAATATGCTTGTGGGCGTCCCCAGTATGCATATGTCCTGAACAAGCTCGACAAAGAATAAGCTTACAAAACTAGGTTATAAATAGCGTCGTTATTCATGATAGTTTAATATATAAGTATGGGAGAATATATTGAAAGCAATAATAAATAGTTCAAGTTTTACAAGGATCTAAGTCTTATCCGGTGTGCTTGCGTATACAGTCATCCTACTGGTTCTTGTATCAGGCCTTAGTTGACCAATGGGTATGGGCTACGAAATCTCTATATTTTAGGTAAACATCTCTCCTACACTAGCATATATTCATTATCTCTCTGTTACACTTTAATACTAGGTTAAAAGGATACGGGTGGTAGGTTGTAGTTATACTACTCAACTTATGAAGTCAACTAATAGAGTAATTGAGGAATATAACACGTATACCCGTATGAGTTATCTCCTAACCTCCGTATTCAACATAAAAAAGATAAGATTTGCAGTGAAAGGAATCAAGCAGAAGAAAATCAAGATAATCGGACGAGAGTTCGAGATTTGGAATTGAGGGAGGAAGTCAAGCTTGTAGATGAGATTCCTATATCCTAATCCTATATGCAGGTTCACATCGGTACAGTAACGTAACCGAAGTGAGAAACTCGACCTGCGTGGGCCACCACAAAAATATGTAACGCCCCAGTCCCAAAATACTTAGGACAAAGTATGTAGACATGTTAGCTGTGTACATACGAATTATACTCCAATGTATGGAACCTCCGTATGTATACATAAGCTGTAAAATGCAGTAAAACGATGATAACTAAATCTCATCCACAAAATCAGAAGAATAATGATATAAATCAACTCAAGAATTTGTCACTTATACATGTAGTTGGGTGGAGACAAATCCACTACCAACTATTTTAAAAGAAAAAAATATACAAGAAAAAGATATCTAAAATGACAAGACGAACCAAGGGCAATCATCTTCGAAGGAATGAAGAAGATCACGGTCTTAGCTAGAACACCTGCAAAAAGTCACAAAGCACACACCTGGAGAGATAACCAGGTCCTCAGAGGGACATAACAAGATACAATAAACTTGTCATATAAAATACGGAATATAAAATATGCCACCATCAAAGAAAGTGACAAGACATAAATAAGGTAACCTAACCGTAATAAAGTGAACATGCAGTTGAGAAACAATCCTTCGACGCATGAGCCCTGGCTGTAAATGGGATCTGGTATAGTCCCCGCTTGGGCACCAGTGACCTAAGCGCATGACGTTAAAAAACGACAGTGGCCAACCTGAGAGGCTCATATCTGTATCTCCAGCGGAGCTTCCGAGTTGCAAGGAAAGTGCAATCGAAGCCCACACGTCAGGTATTGTCCTTGCCACCCAATATACCTATCTAAGTCGCCTCCACGACCATGTTTTTCTACTAACTGCTAAGTCTCCTAACATGCTCCTATTAGCAGTTAGTCCTAACGCATGCGCACTGGGGATCAGCCAACACGCAAGGATCTCTATATTCTACTCATCTCACACATCCTCGTGGTACAACTGTGTCAAGGTATATGCAATACACTACAAACGGTAGTCTCTTAACTCTAAGTCCATATGCAACCAAAGGATAATAACAAAGTACAGCTAATATCACTAAGCAGACAGTAAATCAAGAACTGTAAAAACAGGAAATAAATGAACAGTAATATGTAATAAAATGCAAACTGAATATAAGTAGTATAATGGCAAGGTATCTTGTCTGATTCCGTGCTATGAATGTGAAACGCCGCTCCCGCGTCCACGCCTCCGGAAACCGACGCTCCTCGATAATTAATTAACTAAACTAAGTTACCACTTATAAAACTTACGATACGACTTAATTAGTCAAAGTAATGTGTTAAAATTATATTCAATCTCTCGTGGAACCATTTAGATCCATACAATCACACACAAGTTCCACGAGACATCGAAACACAGTTTTAGGGTTTCTAACTTTTAATTAGTCGGTTATGCCCCTACTTCTATAACGTACTTAAAAATCATATAAAAATCATAAAAATAATATTTAAACTAATTTTCTACATATTTATCTCTGAAATTTTAGAATTAATATTTCTAAAGACATTTATGACTAGTTGATTAATAAGTCAGCTAGTCTACCCGAAACTCGCCCGGAACATAGTTAATGACTCAAAATTGCTAAAATAACAAAAAAAATATTTTAAACAGAAATAAAATAATTTATTACATAGAATAATATCAGAGATACAATGGTTGAGTTATACTACAAGTTTGAGACATTCTAGGTCAGCCAGTTACCCGAAATTAGCTAGTTTTGACCTACAATTTTTTTGACCAGATTTGAGTTGCTAAAATCGTGGAAAAATACTTAAAAATCCTAATTTATGTATATGAACATACATAAATTTCAGTTTCTAAATTAGGCACCAATAACTCATAGTTCCTTTACAATGGGGTTAATTTTGATCCTACTGACACATGAATATTACGCATATATTTCATGAAACCTTTATGGATGATTATACCTATAAAAAGTTATCAAAATATGATTTCAATATAATTAATAATATATTTTTTTACATAATTTTAGCAAAGGTTTTTAGAAGAAAAGATTAGGGTTCTTACCAAAGATCCTTGCTAGAAAGGGTGATGATGTCCTCTCTTCACCAAAGCTCCAATCTTTTTCGCTATCCTCGCTTGCTAATCCTCTCTTTGTGAGTATGGAAGAGTTTATAATGTCTATAGAGGATTGGATGGGGGAGATGGAGTTTTTAGGATTTGTTTTGAGGGGTTTCGGAGATGTATGGTGGAGAAGATGAGTTTTTGTGAAGGATAGAGAGATGTGCAATGGAGGAGATGATGTATAGAGGCTATGGGGAGTTTGTTGCTGCCAAAATTATGGAGAGGGAGAGGGGTTTTGGTCGGCCAAAGGTGAGGGAGAAAAAGATTAGGATTTGGTTAAGTTTTGGGATAAGTTGGTATATTTAAACATATCCTTAAATAAATTTTAAGCAACCTAGGATTTAAATCCTATTTAATTTGATGCATTCGGCCATGGGGAGTTGCTTGGCCGAAATTAGCATGGTGGGGGTCCACTTGGCATGATTTGGTTGTTTGGTGAGTTGGCAAGTTGATTGGATTGAGGATTTAAAAAGGGGTTTCCTAATATAGAACTATTTAGTTCTATCTATGTAATTACACTACAAAATCTGAATTAAATACAAATAAATATAATTATTAATATTTATTAATGTCCAACATGCCTACATAGGGTTAGGTTTGGCTTGGAAGAGGTTTGGGAAGGTTTGGTGCAACCGGGTCTCCTAAAAAGTCATAAAGGCTTTTTTAACTAATTAATTAAATAAAAATATAACTTGTGCCATAATTTGAATGCTTAACATGCAAAAGATTATAATATGACCATGGCATTTCTAACATGGCTAGCATACTAGTTAAAGCTCCCGACTACGCTAGGCATGCCATACTTTCTGGTCACCTTGCATATTCAAACTCAACCATGGCTATAGTGCTTTATATAATACAAATAAGATAAAAATAAATTAGAATTAAACAAAATCCAAAAATAATTTAAATATTCCTTTAAATTATAGGGTTTTTACAACTTCGCCAGGATTGCTGAGCCGATGACGAAGCTCACAAGGAAGAATGAATAATTTGTGTGGACTGAAGCTTGCCAGTCAGCATTTGAGGAACTGAAGAAGAGACTTACAACGACACCGATACTTGTGCTACCCGCAGGTACCGGCGGTTTCTCAATCTACAGTGATGATTTCGGTAAAGGATTGGGTTGTATTCTTCACCAACATGGGAAAGTAATTGCTTACGCATCTAGACAATTACGGACTCATGAAAAGAACTATCCCACGCATGATTTGGAGCTTGTAGCAGTTATTTTTGCACTGAAGTTGTGGAAGCACTACCTCTATGGAGAGAGAGTGGAAATATTTATAGACCACAAAAGTCTTAAATATGTTTTCACTCAGAAGGAGCTGAACATGCGACAGAGGCGATGGCTAGAGCTGGTGAAAGATTTCGACATCGACTTGCAGTACCATCCAGGTAAAGCTAATGTGGTTACAGATGCACTTAGTCGATACCCGATGGCGATGTTTTTGACCAAGGAGCGACATTTGCTGGAGGACATAGAGAAGCTTAGACTGGAGATTGTACTGCCTGAAAAGGAAATGAAAAAGCTGAAAAGAGAAGCAATTGTACCAGGTATTGGTTCATCAATAAGCAGCTGTAAGTGCGTTCAAGTCTGATGGACAAAGTCAAGAAGACACAATTTTAAGACGAGACGCTTTGCAAACTCAGAGATCAAGTGCTGGCAGGAACACTTGAAGGATTCTCAATCGCCAACGACGGAGCATTGAGGCATGGTACGAGGCTTTGCGTACCAACTGGCGCACTGAGGAACGAACTGATGCAAGAAGCGCACCAGTTGTAGTATTCCATACATCCAGGAGCTAATAAAATGTATCGGGATAAGCGAACTATAGTACGGTGGTACGAAATGAAGAAGGACGTATCCAAGTTTGTTGCCAGATATTTAATTTGTTAACAAGTGAAAGCCAGCAGACAGAGACCAGCAGGACTGTTGCAGCCGCTAGACATCCCAGAGTGGAAATGGGAACACATAACGATGGATTTTGTGTCAGGACTGCCTCGATCCCAAGGAGGGAAGGACGCCATTTGGGTTATTGTGGACTGACTGACAAAGTCAGCTCACTTTATCCTCTTCAAGGTTGGTCTATCCACCGAGAAGTTGGCAGCACTGTATATGCAGCATATTTACCGGATTCATGGAGTTCCGGTAAGTATTGTATCTGACAGAGATACCAGATTCACCTTTCACTTCTGGAAGAGCTTGCACGAAAGTTTGGGAACACAATTGAAGTTCAGCACCGCCTACCATCCCCAAACTGACGGACAATCGGAGAGAACCATCTAGACGCTAGAATACATGCTGAGATCTTGCATTTTAGAATTTGGAGGGTCTTGGGAAGACCACTTGCATTTGGTAGAGTTCTCCTACAACAACAGCTACCAAGTTGGCATCGGTATGACTCCGTTTGAGGTACTCTATGGACGTCATTTCCGCACTCCACTTGTTTGGGACGACGTAGGAGAAAGAGTATTACTTGGACCTGAGATGGTGACCAATGCAGCAGAGAAGGTAAAGGTGATTAGAGACAAACTCAGGATTGCTCAGGACAGACAGAAGCATTGGATTGATAGCCGTCATCGACCACTGGAGTTCGAAGCAGGAGATAGTATCTTCGTCAAGATTTCCCCTACCAGAGGAACTATCAGATTTGGCAGAACAGGAAAACTGAGCCTCAGGTACATCGGCCCATTCAAAGTTTTGAGCCGAGTTGGAGAAGTAGCGTACCGATTAGCTCTACCAGCTAATCCTGAAGGCGTGCACAACGTCTTCCATATTTCACAGCTCAGACGCTATATCCCGGATTCGAGCCACATATTGGACTATTCAGAGCTGGAGATTGAACCCAGCCTCACAGTACCAGAGAAGCCAGTGGCAATTTTAGACAGAGATGAGAAGAAAACCAGGAACTCTGTGACACCCATAGTCAGAGTGATATAGCAGCACAATTCCCTAGGCGAGTCTACCTGGGAGCGAGAAGATGAGATACCGGAGCAGTATCCGTATCTATTTGAGACCTGAGGTAACTCCTAACCCTATCTTTTAATTTCGAGGACAAAATTTCCTAAGGATAGAAGGTTGTAAAACCCGTAAAATTTTGGTTAATTTATTTGAATAATTTTATTAGCTAAATTATTATTATAATCATTATTAATTGTTAATTTAGGAAAATAGTATTTTTAGAAATATTTATTCATGGAATTTTTAGTGTTGGACCTGAACCGTCGCGAACCCAAGTTCAGTTTTTTCAGAAACTAATTTTAAAGTTACTTAGTATAATTATATGCATAAACCCTATTTTTATTATTATTAAAGAAAAGAAATTCTTTCATTAAAACTCTCATAACTCTCTTTCTCTCTCATTTCTTTAAATCACCTGGGAAAGGAAACTTTTCCTTTCTATTTTCTTTCCAAACCGACCCTTAGCCGACCCCCTCGGCTCCCAAACGTCCGGCCGCCACCCCTTCCTTTCCGAAACTTCCCGGCGACCTCTCCTCTTCCAAAACCCCCAAATCATCCCTATATAAACCCTTCCCCTCTCCCTCTACCTCTCCATCACTCTTCCAAGCCCTACCCGAGCCCAACGTCGACCCGAGCCCTTATCGGCACCCGATCCGCGCCCTTCCGGCGAACCCAGGCCCGCTGACCTCCCGGCCGACTCCCTGTGCGACGCCTCCTACCGTCGACCCTGAGCAGCCTCCTCCGCCCGAGGCCAGCGCCACCCGCGGCCAGTCCGACCTCCGGCCTCCTGCCGATCCCGCAGCTGCTTCCCGGCCGCACCCCAAAAATCACGCCTCCTCAGCGTGCCCCGCCCCCTTTTCGTGCTCCTCTCCGGTCCCGAGCCGCTGTCCGCTCCTTGCGACCGGATCTGAGTGCTGGTCCGAGCTTTCCGCTGTTCGCGTGTTCTGGATTATTCCGAGTTCGCGGGATTTCGATTTTCTTTCTAATTTTCATCTGAGAGCTCTAGCCGAGCATCCAAGGTATATTTCATGTGTCCCTGTGTCCCTCCCATGGTGTCGATGATGACATGGTCCCCGATCCCGCTATGGGAATCGGATCGATTCGAGGTTTCGGATTTTCCAAACTTTCTTTCGGAATGATTCTGTAGCTTCTGTGGTTTTTCGAAATTTCTGAGTTAAATTTGGATTACTTAGTATATGGTTCTGTGACCATTTTCTTTTTAGTTTGGTTCTGTGGTTTTTCGAATTTCAATTCGGGTTTTTCGAATTTTATTTCGGATACGTTCTGAAGCTTTTGGTTATATTTTTATGGTTTATAATTTAGTTATCTCTGGGTTGGGATATGTATTTGTGTTGTTTGGCATTTTTCCAGGATTGGGTTGTCCCAATTATAGAGAAGATGCTGCCCAAATTTTCGAAAAATATATATTAAAGCGTTGAATAAATTATTTCCAAATTTCGATCTTTGAAAAACAAATTACAATTTGATTGTTGGTTTTAAATATAGATTTTTGTATCTTTTTAGGGCGACGACCATATCGGTTTGTAGACCCTAGCGAAATACAAACGAAATCGGAATTTTCGGACGTTGAGGCATAAGCTAGAATGCAACATGATATTTTGGACCAAGTCTGAGACTTACCATATTTTTATATTTTTAATTTAAATAATTATTTTAGAACGTATTACTGGCCAATAGCATTTTGAGTGCAGGGCCTCGGCCTGCTGAATGGACCGCTTCCCGGCTTTCGGAGCTCAACAACAATTTTTAATTAATTTATGTAATAAATTGTAAGGGCATAAGTTCAATTTCTATTTTCTTTTCTGAGACCTTGTAGTGTGTAGTGTAGTTTTTTCTTTATTTTCTGGGTTGTTGTTTTGGCATTAAATACGTAGAATATAAAAATAAAATATTTATTTTTATATAGAAGTTTAATAAGTTTTCTCACATTAAGTTTTTGTAAGTTAACGGAAATTCATATTTTTTTTCTCATTTAAAGAAAATCTAGTTTTATATATAATACTAAACTACAATGTTTTGAATTAACTTGTAAATGTTATTTTCCCAATTAATCAGTAAATCGACTTTTACCTCGTTAAATAATTAATTGTAGTTCGTAATGATAACGTATTCCGGTAGAATAATTTTAATAAATTAAAAACTTGACTAGGATGAAATTTTAGAGATTGTAACTAGCACACCTAGATATGGTTTCCTCATTGATGCTAAGTCAGGATTCTCAACTGTAGGATTTCGAGGACGAGTCTGAATTTTTTCTGGAACCGACTTTCCAATCCAGTCATAAACCAAGGCAAGTACGGTTATGTTTATTTTTTAATTTAATTATTAATTATAATATTGCAAGATTAAACCACATTGCTACACGAGTATTGATTGTTATTGATTGTGGGATTGGGGGAGTAGTGTAGTATTCTATGACCAATACCTTAATATTGTATAATTGTGAGAGCTTACTCCTTTTCACACGGGGATAAGCCGTATTGTATCACTAGGATACTATTGTACAACCCAAGCCGGTCATAAGCATTACATACTCAAATCACATTGTTTTCAATTGTGGAAAATTGCTGGAAAATATTGTTCAAGTATTTCAAATTGTTTAAATTACAAATTTCTAACTATTAGTTGAATCGTTAGATTTTCATAATTATACTTTGCTCCTTTCCTGACTGGCTTTTTTACCCCCAATTGGTTCCATTAATGATGCTGAGCTATTGATTAATAGCTATTATGATCCTGAGCTCTACCCAGCTGTGCTGCCAGAGTCCCAATCAGACGATGTTGATCTCGTAGTGATGAGCCAACTTTCTAGATGATGATTTTTCTTTTTGTTTGATGTTTGAATTAAAAGGCAGTTTTATTTTATCAGTTGTATCAGATGAATATTTTGTTGGACAAGTTTTTAATATTCATAATTTTAGAAGTTGTGAAAAATATATACATTGTGTTGTTGTGATTACCTGCAATTGGATACAGCTTACTGTCGTCGTTTCACAGCGGTGCAGGCTGGGCATGATCCGATTCGACCCAACAATTTGGGACCAGATCGTGACACCAATATATGGTTATGATCTACTCGAAGCCCACTACGCACATATCACTAGTGTGCCACTCAATTGTGTCTTCTCGTGCTACTTAAACACAAAAGTCACGGAAGGCGCATCTTCAAGGCTTACAGAACCTATTTAACCAATCTGACTGCCCATCTAGCTCAACCACTTGGGTGGAAACCTATTCTAGGTTACCCTAACCTAGTAAAAATAGTTTTGTCATTGGAATCTTGTCCAGTCAATATAGATTAAAATCTAAGGTCCATCCAACCAACGATTGATGTCCAATCAGGGAACACATTAAGACCCAGTAAAACCCATCCATGCATTCTACCATATTTGGACTACAAAATCGAACTATTTGAAAAAGGTCCCTATACCTATCGTGTAGTCTCCACCTCTTAGAATGTGAAGTCATTCGTAACCCTTATTCCATCTACCTGGAAGTCGTAATACGATCTTATATTGCATTTTTATCTCTTGCTCGTGTGTATTAAATAACTACAGAAAAGATCACAATCCTTATTTCTTAAATTTCGTTCTATTATGGAACCTTGTTTAGATAAATTTCGAGAATGGAACTATTGTATTACATGGATTGCAAGCCCCTCTAAAAAATGAAGGGTTCTTCGATTTAGCAAGTGACTGGACTAGAGTAGCCCAAACTAGCAAATAGGTCAATTGTTCATAATCATTCTCTCTATCTGCCTCAGTGGATACTCTCTATCGCTCTTGAAACTACATATTTGCTCTAGATTCTTCCTTATCTTTCTGTCCTTCCTATTTCAGAGTGACGAATGGTCAAGCTTATTAAAATTTATCAATATTTCTTAGCTACTTGTGTAAATTTGTTGCTTGTTAAATTTTGGGTTATAGATATCATATGCAGCAGATATCTATTGGTAACAATTTTAGCAATTAGTTGGATGATTAAAAAGTTTTAGCAACATGAGATTTGAGGGAGTAGTATGACCAAACGTGGGTAGAAATCCTTAAGGATTCGTAGTACGAATGACCATGAGAATAGATGATAGCTAATGGAACCCGTATTCTATCATAACTGATGGACTCTTTCCTCAAATTGAGGACGAAATTATTTTTAAGGTAGGTAGATTTGTAACTCTTCTTCCCGAAAATTTTGAAATATTTTTATTATTTATTTGATTTAAATGGTGATTTTTAGATTGTTATAAATAATTAATTAGTTAATTATTACGGTAGATGACTTTAGTCATGGTTAGGGATTGGAGTACAAGGTGACTAGAAATTATGGCACGGATAGTGCAGTGACGTGTCTTGACTAGGATGTCAGGGAAGACCCAGCCATAAGTATGTCCTAACTTGGAAAACCAGGTCAAGATGTGACTTGACTCCTATAAATAATTTAATTATTTATTATTAAGACTTATTGACTTGTAGAAGACCCGGTTGTACCAAACTAGCCCGGACTGGACCCGAACTGAGCCCAAGCCCATGTAGACATCTAGTGTATCCAAAGTCGTCCATGCCGATATATATATATATAGTATACTTCGTACCTTACCTTAAAAATATCTAAATAAATAGTTTTCTAAAAATAATAGTATATATAAATAATATCAATATTAATTTTGATATAGCACTTTAGAACGCGTACTAGACTCTTCCGTGGACCAATTTATGTGAGAATATACAATTTCACCCATCACCACTTCTATTATTGGTTTATTGTAGTTTGTATTATTATCGTTATTATTATTATTATTATTATTATTATTATTATTATTATTATTATTATTATCAATGTTATTGAGGTTATTATTATATAATATTATTTTATTTTTATTGGTTATATTATTTTTGTCAAATAAAGGTTATAATGTATGTGTTTATATTTATATAGGTAGGCCCTACACTAGGAATAAATGTTATTGGGATTTATTCGGGTTTTATGGAGATTATATATAAGTATATATATAGATATATATATATATATAGATATATATGTGTGTATATAGTTATAATAAAAGAAGAAAAAAAGGGAGCAGGGAATCCCAGCCCGACCGGGCCGAACCCCCGCATAGTGACCCGACCCCCTTTACCTATATAACGAGGGAGTTTCGAGAGATTCTCGAAAACCCTAATCCAACACACACGCCACGGACCCGCCCCCTCGCTGTTTCGACAGCCACCCTGACCCTGTGCGTCGCCGGGGGGCAGCCGCCGCTTGCTGGAGGCCGACCACGCGCGCGGGTTGCGTCAGCAGCCCCAGCATAGTAGCAGCGAGCGCAGGGAATAGGCCAACTTCGTGGCAACGTTTCGTCGCCTCCAATGGGTCGTTTTACGAACAATTCGATCTGGTATGTTTACAACATGACCCCCTCCTAATTCTTTTAATTATTTCAATTTAGGTTCCACCGTACGTACCGTAAATCGAGCCCAAAGTTGTCGAGAAATCTGTTAAAAACAGAACAGTATAGGCACTCGAGACCCTAATTTAGAAGGCTAATTTTATGACAGGATAAATAGGGTTATTATAATATATTTAAATATAGTTGCAGATAACTTATAGGGTTTCGCAATGCATTATGCAGAAGTTGATTTCATCGACTACGTGCCGAGAAATAGGATTCCAAAGATTGGCAAAAAACTGTTTTAGAATATTGAAAATCTAGAAAATTTCTTCGGTATGACGTGCGTTACGCTAAACCGGGCGACGTGGTCGCGAACCAAAATTTTCGAAAGGTACGTATCGGTTTCGCGGACGTGTGTGCTTTGACGGAATTCAAATTGGTTGCGTGTGCGCGACAAATTTGATGCGTATCCGTCGAAATGCACCGTATCGGCCTCTCTACAAATTTTCTAATTATTTTGTGTACGTTCGTCAGATCGAGACGAAACTTGCGCCAACAGGACTGTATCATTTTTCTGGTCCTGTATGCCAAGTTTGGTCCGATTCTGAGACAATTGACCGGTTCGTCGTTTTGCTGGCCCCACGATCCGACTCAACGGGCAATTTTGTGCACGGCCCGCCGGAATCCAACTTTGGACATATGGTTGGATTCGTATCGAAAAATCAAACCTGTAGACATAGAGTTTGATGACTTTAGAGACCATTAACTCTGGCACACTTTTCGGTGCAAAGCGGGTCCAACGGTAGACATCATTTTGGTTCAAAATTACCGTTTTGCTCCAGTATCCGAAATTAGACTTAAGGACAGACAATCTTAGCTAATTTGACTATTCTAAAAATATTGATAATGTCAGTTTCAGCATCCGGAGACTTTTGTACGAGTTTGACTGTTGTGGCTCACTGAGTGGTTTGGATTATCGATTTCACCAGTAAAGGACCTCAGGCGAGTACAGTTTGTTGTTTATTTTCGATATTGATCTTTACTATGCATCATTGTTAGTATTAGATATGTGATTTCTGTTTTCATGTTTTGATATATTTTGTCGTGTCGGGGAGGAGAAGTACCAATGATGTGTGATCTGACCTTATACAGTGTGTACAGTGTAGACAGTGATTCATTATTACATTATACCGTATAGACAGTATTTTATTATTACATTATACCGTATAGACAGTATTTTATTATTACTTTATACAGTGTAGACAGTGTATATTATACATTGTAGATATCGTAGACCGTGTCGTATAATTGTCTCGAGACCGATCACATATCAAAGGTACTTCAGTCAGTCAGTAGGTGAGTATTTTTCTTGTATTACCTTTACTGTCTTTCGGTGTTTAGTTTTATTCTGTCTTTCTTCGTTTATTTTTCAAATCATATGTTTAAAGGCTAACCTCTGTTGTATAGTCATTTTCATATATTGGAACTACATTCACTGAATTGTACTCGTTCCATTCCTGACTGAAAACTAACATTTTTCAAGTTAGCTGTGGCTTCACTTAGCATTAGGAGGTATGAGTGTACTTGCAGATGAAAACCTAGAGATTAGCTAGATGATGAGTTGTAATCATTTCAATATTTGCAAGAGTTTATATTTTTCTGCAAATATAAAACATGAGAATATTATAAATTAAATTAATTTTGTGAATGAGCATTATTTATGATTTTGAGCATTGTGGTTAGACAGTGTTCTACCGCCGACACTGCGGCTTAGGCTGGCTTGGACATGCACTCGTATCCCGAAAAGCGGGTGCAGATCATGACAAGTTTTTATGGCGGCCCACGCAGGTCAGATTTCGTAAAATATGCGAACTCGTGATGGTACTTAAGTTAGTCATACTATTGCGAGCCTGCGACTATAAAATGCTCATTCACAACTTAGAGTTAAATTGATTTAAGGAAATGACTAGGACTAGGAGTCCCTTGTTCAAATTGACCATTGGGTAGTTAAGGTTGTTAGATAGGCCATACAATTTAGTTAAGGAATTATTAAATTTAGATAGCTTGCCAGATCTCTATAGGTACACTATTACTTTTGATATGACGATATGATCCAATATGGATATACTATTCACTTGGTAAGTTAGACTTTTCTAGAATTAAGGCTCTAATCTTGATAAACTGTTCAATTTTCTTTTGCTCTATTAGATATAAATCTTACATCATAAGTTAGAATTGCCTATTTAAAATTCTATTTTGTCGTAAGGAATTAGTTTATAATTCCTTATTCTGTTATTCATATACGAATCTCGGGGTAGATTGATTCAAAGTTTTCCCTCAACCATTTGAAATATTTATGAAATAAAGATTAGGATGTTCTTACTTCCCTTGTCTTCAGTTATTTCCTCCCCGATTAATCTTTTACTTTAAGGATTGAGACTTATAGGCAGATGTTTACACTTTCTATCATAGTCAACTAGTTTGAATCACTAGCAACTCCTTGAAGTTCTTAGGAATATAGTTGGAGTAATTTTAATGAAAGCGATAGCTAGACAGCAACGAACTGTCGCCAATTACTGGAGAATGGAGAGTGTGGGTTCACTGCAGCCAGCAGCGCACTAGCGAGGCACGACCCATAGAGTTGAAATTATTTCAAAGAATCATAGTTTATGGAACATTACTAAAACTATATCGTCGTTGACCTCTTTTGATTTTAGATACCCTTGTGTCAATGTAAGGTAGAGTATCTGATAACACATCATATTTGAATTACGGAACCAAGGGTTTACCACAGCCAGAGTATACGGGCGAGGCATAATTCTCGGTAAAATGACTTCAGTCGTGATTACAAGTTTATGATACTATAGAGGATGGGAAATTGCCATGTATGTTCCCTAAGATCCAAAGCTACTAGTAAAAATTCTGTAGGTTGGGTAGCATGTCTCCCAACCTAGCATTCAGTGGTCCTTGTGATCTATTAACGAGGTAATTGACCGACACTAATAGGTTTACCCAGAATATAGAATTTAGAGGTCCATAACCCATTAGTCGACCACGGCCTTATGGATAAGAAGATAGTAGGAAGACTGTATAAGCAAGAACACCAGGTAAGGTTTTGATTCTCATAAAACTCGAACTACTTGTGCCTCCTTTCAAAAATCTCATATACTTGTATTTTGACTATCTTGACCAATGCTGCTATTACAGTCTAGTTTTGCAAGCTTACTCTTTTATCAAGCTTGATTCAAGACATATATTTATTGGGGACGTCTACTAACATATTGTCTAGTCAGAATCGATATATTACAGTCTGATCAACCTTAGTGCACTCGGTTTACTCTCCCTCTGATTAACCTACGTGGATTGAGATGTTGTTGTCTCTAGGATCTCATCCACAACTGCCTTGAAAACTCTCTCGAATTATGCGATCCCCTTTGGAACCCCGTACTCGCATTCGATTTCCTCTCCCTGGAACTCTTTAATAATTTTCCCTTTACTTAATGAAGAAAGGCAAATGCCCGTATTTGAGCAAAGTTATATCCAGAATGTTAACCTTAGCTAGCCATATCATCTATGGCCATGAAAACTATTGTGGGAGTAGTGTGACCAAAGGTGGGTAGAAAACCTCAAGGATTCATAGTACGAATGACTACGAAAATAAATGATAGCTAATGGAACCCGTCTTCTATCACAACTGATGGACTCTTCCCTCAAATTTCGAGGACGAAATTATTTTTAAGGTGGGTAGATTTGTAACTCTTCTTCCCAGAAATTTTGAAATGTTTTTATTATTTATTTGATTTAAATGGTGATTTTTAGATTGTTATAAATAATTAATTAGTTAATTATTACGATAAATGACTTTAGTCATGGTTAGGAATTGGAGTACAAGGTGACTAGAAATTATGGCACGAATAGTGAGTGGCGTGCCCTGACGAGGGTATCACCTATGCCAGGGAAGACCCAGCCATAAGTATGTCCTAACTAGAAAAACTAGGCCAAGTTGCGATTTAACTCCTATAAATAATTTAATTACTTATTATTAAGACTTATTGACTTGTAGAAGACCCGATTGTACCAAACTAGCCCGGACTGGACCCGAACTGAGCCCAAGTCCATGTAGACATCTAGTGTATCCAAAGTCGTCTATGTCGATATATATATAGAGTATACTTCGTACCTTACCTTAAATATATAAATAAATAGTTTTCTAAAAATAATTGTATATATAAATAATATTAATATTAATTTTGATATAGCACTTTAGAACGCGTACTAGACTCTTTCGTGGACCAATTTATGTGAGAATATACAATTTCACACATCACCACTTCTATAGTTCTATTATTAGTTTATTGTAGTTTATATTATTATCGTTATTATTATTATTATTATTATTATTATTATTATTATTATTATTATTATCAATGTTATTGAGGTTATTATTATATAATATTATATTTTTATTATTGGTTATATTATTTTTGTCAAATAAAGGTTATAATATATGTGTTCATATTTATATAGGTAGGCCCTATACTAGGAATAAATGTTATTGGAATTTATTCCGGTTTTATGGAGTTTATATATATGTGTGTGTGTGTGTGTGTGTGTGTGTGTGTGTGTGTGTGTGTGTGTGTGTGTGTGTGTGTATAGTTATAATAAAAGAAAAAAAAAGGGAGAACAGGGAATCCCAGCCCGACCAGGCCGAACCCCCACACAGTGACCCGATCCCCTTTACCTATATAACGAGAGAGTTTTGAGAGTTTCTCGAAAACGCTAATCCATCACCCACGCCACGCACCTCCCCCCCCCCCCGCTATTGTGGCGGCTACCCCGGCCCTGTACGCCGTCGGGGAGCAGCCGCCGCTAGCCGGAGGTCGACCACGCGCGTGTGGGTTGCGACAGCAGCCACAACACAGTAGTAGCGAGCGCAGGGAATATGCCAACTTCGTGGCAACATTTCGTCTCCTCTAGTAGGTTGTTTTGCGAACCATTCGATCTGGCATGTTCACAATATGACCCCCTCATAATCCCTTCAATTATTTCAATTTAAGTTCTACCTTACACACCGTAAATTGAGCCCAAAGTTGTCAAAAAAATTGTTAAAAACAGAACATTATAGGCACTCAAGATCCTAATTTAGCAGGCTAAATTCATGACAGGATAAACAGGGTTATTGAAATATATTTAGACATAGTTTCAGATAACCTATAGGGATTTGCAATGCATTACGCAGAAGTTGATTTCATCGACTACGTGCCGAGAAATCGGATTCCAAAGATTGGCGAAAAACTGTTTTAAAATATTGAAAATCTAGAAAATTCCTTCGATACCACGTGTGTTCCACCAATCCGGGTGACGTGGTTGTGAACCAAAAGCATCGAAAGGTGTGTATCGGCTTCGCAGACCTGTGGGCTTTGACGGAATTCAAATTGGTTGCGTGTGCGCGACGAATTTGTTGCGTATCCATCAAAATTCACCTTATCGGCCTCTTTGCAAAATTTTCAATTACTTTGTGCACGTTCGTCAGATCGAGATAAAATTTATGCCAAAAGGACCGTATCATTTTTCTGGTCCCATATGCCAAGTTTGTTCTGATTCTGAGATAGTTGACCGGATTGTCGTTTTACGGGCCCCACAATCCGATCCAACGGGCAATTTTGTGCACGGCCTGCCGGAATCCAACTTTGGACATACGGTTGGGTTCGTATCGAAAAAACGGACCTGTAGACATAAAATTTGTAGACTTTAGAAACCATTGAGGCTGACACGCTTTTCGGTGCAAAGTGGGTCCAACGACGGACATCGGTTTGGCCCGAAATTACCGTTTTGCCTCTGTGTCCAGAATTGTACTTAAGAATAGGCAATCGTAGCTAATTTGGCTATTCTAAAATTGTTGGTAATGTCTGTTTCAGCAATAGGAGACTGTTGTACGAGTTTGACTGTTGTGGCTCACTAAGTGGTTTGGATTATCGGTTTCACCAGCAAAGGACCTCAGGCGAGTACAGTTTGTTGTTTGTTTTCAATATTGTTCTTTACTATGCATCATTGTTAGTATTAGATATGTGATTTCCGTTTTCATGTTTTGATATATTTTGTCGTGTCGGGGAGGTGAAGTACCAAGGATGTATGATCTGACCTAATACAGTGTATACAGTGTAGACAGTGATTCATTATTGCATTATACCGTATAAACAATATTTTATTATTCTATTATACCGTGTAGACAGTGTTTCATTATTGCTTTATACGGTGTAGACAGTGTACATTATACATTGTAGATATCGTAGACCGTGTCTGTAGAAGCATAAAAATATAGGGTTCATGCAGTTTACAAATTGCCGTATAGCCAAACAGGTCCGCATGAAGGAAAGCCGCATGACTGTTCAATGACATATGTGGCCCATCGACAAACAGCTATGGAAGGAAGATATGCGGCCAAGAAGAGCAGTTCAGCTGATAAAGCTGACAAGTCCAGGCAAAGCATGACAGTTCTGACACTTCGACAAAAAGAGATAAGACGTGAGACGTCGCCCAAAAGTAGGGTTCGTACGCCTCTATGCGGCCAAAAGAGTGTCATCTAAGCCGTATGAACCGCATGAGGCCCCAAAGTTTTCTGCAGCCAGAGTAAATGTGTGTAACACTCACTTTTCTAAAATGAGGGTAATTTTGAACTTTTGTAAAAGTTTATTATTTAATAATAAGATTTATGGGAATTTTTTATTAATTTAATACTATTTAAAATTGGTGAATTATAATTTTGATGTGTTAGCTAGTGAACCCTAGAACTTTTGAGCGTAGAGACTAACCATGACCATGGGGACCTAACCATGTGATTAGAATGACTATTTACAACTTTTCAGGCTAAGGGTATTTTGGTCATTTTGTGACTTTTGAATTATTTAGAATTTTAATTAATTGGTGAATTTTAGATTGTTTTAATAATATTTAAATTGATTTATTATAATTTTGGTCATTTTTCATATTTTAATATTTTGGGAAAATTTTATATTTTTAATATTGTTTTTATTGGATTTGTTTAGTCGGGTTTGAGTTTCGTCTCGTAATTGTATTGTGACCCGGGTAGCTTAAACTTTAGATGGGTCCCAATATTAAGTTAAGCATGGCACACAAAACCTAACATTTAAGTTAGTTAGTTAAACTAATTTTTATTATGTTAGAATGGTTAAGTTAGAGACTCAAACTAGATCATTTTGACCCCAAACTTGAACCTAGTTTAGACTTAACCATATGAGACTAGAGAGGGGCAATTAGGACATTTTTCATTAGCCCTAATGGACTCTTTATGGCAGCCACCTTTAGGGGAGAATGATTCATTTCATTCATTACAATCTTGCCTCTTTTATTTTTCTTTTGTTCTTCCCTAATTTTAGAGAGCCTTTTCTTTGATTTGATCTCTAAATCAAATCATTCCTTCACCAAATCTTTTCTCAATCATTCCCATTCTCCCAGGAAGGGTGCTACCAAGGATTGGAAGAGAAGTACAAGGAGGAGTGTCCACTTTGAGGGATCTTCGTATCGGAGTCGTGTCCTAAAGGATTTCATTGGGATTCTACTCCCAATATGTAAAAACCCATCCTCTAAATCGATTTTCTTTGCATATAAATTAGTTTTGAATCCGTATGATCCATCCTCATACATGTGTCCCCTTTAGATTCAAATTTGAGACCATTTGGAGCTCTCTTGGGGATTTTAGATATGTATTTTGTGTCCTACTTGATAGATCCCAAATTAGGACACCCCATGTGTATGTTTGTATGTTAATAGTTTAAATAAATATTTAAATTCAATTTTAGAATGGTTAGAGAGTGGATTGATCTTAGTTAGGATGGTTAGAATGAGTTTCATTTGGATACCTATGTTGGTATCCAAGTATCTTGGTCTACATGTGTTTCTTTTGTCCAAAACAACTCAAATTCGTCATAATATTCATCCACGTTTTTATTAACCAAAGCAATTTAGAAATATCATAACTTTTAGCTTAGAACTCCTTTTAATCTTCCTTTTTTTAAAAGAAGCGTATCGAAGTTAGCTTTATATTTAAATAAGCCAAAATCATTCTAGAACTTTTTGTAAAATTATTTGAGTGTCAGCTGTACGAAAGACGAACATGTTTCGGTATTTTCGCAATTCCGGGAGCTTCCGGACACGAAAATGCGATCCGTTTGAAGTTTCGGAAAGCTAACACGAAGGACTATGACTCAATTTAATACTAAAATTTAGTGAAGGCCCAATTGGTACAGTATTGATTTTAAGTAGAAGGGTGACTATACGACATAGACACTGTGTTACCTATGAGCCTATGTAGTATGGATATTAATGTAGAGTATGTAATGCATGATATGTTAGATGAATGAAATGATATACATATATGATATGTATCCTCTTTACATTAATGTATATATATGGTTGAATGCAAGCATGTAGGAATGCAATCAATGTAATGTATGTAAGCAATGCATAAATGCATGAATGAAAGAATGATATACAATGTAAGCATGAAAGTATATAATGAATGCTAGATATGAATGCAAGGTATACATGTAATGATAGATATGAATGTATAATGTATACATAATGTAATACAATATATAATGATAGCATGTATGGTAATGTAAAATATATGATGCAAGCATGTATATGTCCACTGTTATTTCTTTTTCTTACATTTATCCTTCCTTCCCTTTCCATTTTAGTTTTTCCTTTTTTTTTTCTTCTTCTATTTTTACATGTTGTATACAATGTATATAATATATAGATGCATGTAAGTATGTAATGTGCATGAATGAATGCAAGTATGCATATATGATACGTATGTAGGCATGTATGCAATGTAAGTATGTATACATAATATATATGTATGCATGTATGCAATATAAGCATGTATGAATGTATACATATATGTTGTGTATCCATGTATGTATGTGTGGATACATGAATCAAATATGTATATAGTGATAACATGAATGAATGAATGTATAAATACATGAATGAATGTCATATATGAATGAATGAATAAATCAATCAAAGGTATAAGTAAAATATAATACATTGTAATGAATGTTAACATATATATTGTATAAAATTATGTATGTAAATGTGCATGAATGTATATATCTATGTGACTATGTAAATATGCATGATGTAACATATGTCTATACATATAAATATGTATGTAATGTGGATATGCATATATGTATGAAGGTATGTATTTATACATACTATCTATTTTATATTATGCATTGTTGTGGTTCACATTGCCTTGTGATTGTGTGAGTGCTAGCCTAGGCTTGGTTAGGCCTAGTGAGACTTTTTAGACTTATTTGGGCTAGGACTTGACCTAGTTGACCTACTTTGACTAGTATAGTTGACTAGAGTTGACCAATGGTTGACTTTAGCCTAGATTGACCAAAACATCATGTAGAATGCATTGTAGCAGTCTATTTTACTATTTTGGACATGTAGTGACTTGTACTGTTCTATAGGAGCCAGACATCACTCCTCAGACAGTATATTCTCTTCAGATATTCAGGATACCAGGCGAGTACATTCTCTGATCATTTCATATCTTGTTTAGGATTATATTTCCTGCTTTAGATTACTTTACTTGATGCTGACACGTCGGTAACACGGTTTAGTACTATATGGATCTTGTCGTGCGATGTTATCCCCTTAGCGGATACATTGGGTATTTCATGTTCGTGTACTTTTTCATGAGCATCGTGTACTCCTTGTATTCGTACTTTTTGTGTACAAATCGTGTGAAATCGTGTATACTCATGTGCTCACATGATCCTCATGTACGACTATACTTCGTGTACAATAACATAACTTGGCTAGATCCTTGTGTATTGATTGGGGCGGGGGAATAGAAGTGGTTATGTAATCAATCCAGTAGATTACTCATGTAAAACCTCTTTGGATTACTCGTGTACAACATCGTACCGTTTACATAACCGTCTCGTACTATGAATCATTAGCACTGTTAGTTCTCATATATATTATATCTATTTACTTACAGTATTCCTTTTTTACATCATGTTGTTCTTTCAGTTTCCTGTATCTTACTCTCTAGCATATTTATATGTCCTAACCTGTTATGATTTGTTGAGATGTACTGTACTCGCTCTTGTCCTGACTGGACCTGTTGATAAATTTTACAAATAGCTTGGAGGTTGCCTGCTAGCCTAGAGGAGACACAGTAGAGGTTGTATAGATAGCTAGGGTTTTTCTTATTTTTATTTTCAGTTGTCTTGAGCTGTATTTACTCTATGGATTACTGTATCAAGATTTGATATATTTTCTAGGTCTGTGTATCTTAGACACTTAGACTTCTATCTGCTGTATCTCTTTGTGGATTTCATGTTTTATCTATCTTTTATCATGCTCTACGTTAGATGTGATAGAGACTGTATTGCTATGTCACCTCCATTCGGAGTGTATATACTGTACATGTACCTTTATATTGTTAGATGTTGACCTAGGACAGTGTTCTACCGCCGACACTGCGACGTAGGCTGGACGTACATACGTCTCGTGCCCTTACTCAAGGGTGCGGATTGTGACCATGTGATCCAAGCCGCATGAGTCTCATGCGACCCCACATGATCGAAGACTGAGAAAACCATACGCAACAGGGCACGTGGCAATTTAACCAAGTCCTTAACTACCCAGATTTGCTGCAACAAAATCCCAACAAATCGACAGATGGCAACCAAAGAGTGGGTCTTCGCGTGCTCATCAGCCACGTGGCCACAAGCCGTCTATGCGGCTCAACATACATTCTATTATAGATAGCAGGGTGCCATACCCCTACAAAAGGCTGCAACCTTCAAGAGAAAAGCAATTTCTTCACGAGCTAGAGACTGCATCAGATAGTCCACGGAGTAAGGCAGAGTTGATAGCACTTTCCCGAGCCTCCACCGTCACCCCCCAGAATCAAAACTAAACAATTGTACTTAGATTGTTTCCTAGGATTTCTTTCTTGTCTTTCTTTTATACAAGCGAGTTTGCAATCAATTTCAGTGTTCTGTAATACCTGTCTTTGATTTTTTTATGACAAACACGATGGCGACTCTACTGGGGACTTCCTTCTCTTCCGATAAGAAGTTGGTGATACAATCTGACACGTCCAAGCTCGGCTCTACACAACAGATGCTTGTGGTTCATTTTGACAAGTAAGCCTTCAAAAATTGCTCTCTGAAGGGAGCGCCAGTCCGTCTCAGAAGCAAGCCAACCTAAAGAGGACTCGCAAGGCATCGGTGCGCAAAACTGTTGCCCCCGACCAAGTTCTCAAAGAAGCTCCTTCTACAGTCCAAGACGGTGAACAAAGCCCTCTCGCGGCTTTGCTTCCGACCGTAGAGGACCCCACTGTCCCCAAAATGAGCAGAGGAAAACACTGCGATGCTGATTTTTTGGAGGCACAAGGGAAGTCCATGCGGACAAAAAAGAAGCTGCATAGAGGAGATCGATAGCCTGTCCATGCAGCAGCCAACTCCGGCCGCAGGCAGCCAACTCATGTGGCAGCCAACGCTGGCCGTAGGAAGATGATCCATGCGGCAGCCAGCTCTGGTTGCAAGAAGATGGTCCATGCGATGACCAATCATGGCCTCAAACATGACATCTCATGCGGCCCTGTCAGAAGCTCTGTGTTCGACCGCCTCTTATGCGGGCCCGACGCCATGTGGCCCATTGAGAATGCGGGATGTATCAATCTGGACCCCTTTTACTATGTGCCTTCTGGTGCTAAGTCAAAGAAGTCTAGGGCAGTGCGGGCCCAACCAGCCCAGTCAACTGTCCAAGTTGCTGATTGTCAGCGGGCCCCGTTGATTGTTACACGGGCCCTGACGGAAAGTTGTATAGAACCACCCGCGTCCAGTCTCCCTGGGCTAACGGACAGGGTGGGTCTTCAAAGTCTCCCTCTAAAGATCCAGAGCAAGTACTTTTACTAGCCACGGATCAGGAAGCAAACATGATGCCTAAGCACCCGTGCGCTCGGGATTCCCGAGTTCACAGGTTTGGTGCAAAGGCAGAGCAGCTTCCTACCGACTTACGTGACGTGATTACTCACGAGCGCAAGATGGCAGCGTCGGTATGCAATGAGTCCCTCTCGGGACATCGTTGCACCCAAGTCATTATCAACTGCTGCTGAGACAAATCAGCAGCACCTAAAGAGCGGCAGTCAGTTTTTCAGCGACTGCAGCAGCCAGCACCTGTCCGACAACAACCCAAGAAGTAGGTGCAAATTCCAGGGGACGAGGAGTTTCCTTTCGCCTCATGTAATTCAACTCAAAAAGTCCCTCCTGGCAAGGGAGGAAAGAAGACAGGCTCTTCCAGCCCGGCCATTTCGGTAAGTATTGTAAGGAGACCCTCATCAGGGGGGTTCCCATCAACCACAGGGGGTGTCTACTTAGGCACTCGATCCAAAAAGAAGCTTCCGACACCCGGGGGTGCACCTTTGGCCTCCTTAAGAATGGATGAAGCTGGGGTAGCAGTTTCCTCAATGTATGTAATAACCCGGTGTACCAAAAACTCACACAGGGGGTAGAGATACCCCAGAACTATACAACAGACTTGGATTCCTCTGAGGGCCATCACCCTCACCAAGATGATGTGGCTTCCTGCACAGACGGTAGCACCCCTTCCGAGTCAGAGGAATATGATATTCCGACATTCTCTGACGATTTCTCTATACAAGGGTACGGCACCGAGAGTACCTCTGCCACAATCCCTTCCACCTCTAACCACGTGAGGACAGTCTTTATGGATGATGATAATCATGAAGCGCCCTCCGACCGACAACGACTAGAAGTGCTGGAAGCCATGCTCTTGTCCTTGGTCAAGTCCGTGGACGAGATCAAAGCCGCCTTGCCAACTCAACCAGCGAGGACGCCCGGACAAACAAGCTTGGGACCCGCAGTCAACACGGACTCCAACACGACCGCTCCTCCTTTGGATGATGATCCCTTAGTAGCATCCATTCCTTCAGCGGCAGATAAAGCCAAGGAGGCAAGGAGGAAAGTCTAGGAGCTTCAGACAATGTTCAATGCCCAAGATTCTTCTCGGGATCTCAAAATACGGCAGCCATATCCTATTGCTTGGAGAGGCATGCCTTTTCCTCCGTGGTACAAACCATTCCATATTGATTCTTATGATGGGAAGACCTCTGCCAGTCGGTACATGACTTACTTTGAAGTCACAATCGACCACATGCCGTATAGTGATGCCATCCTCACGCGATTATTCATCGGGACATTAGAAAGGATCACGTTCGACTGGTACCGCAACCTTTCCAACAACTGCATCCACTCTTTTGACGGCTTCAAACACATGTTCCTGGAAAGATTTTATGAAGTGGGGCATGACGTAACGATGCCATCTCTCATGGACGTCGTTTAGGGAGAGAGGGAGCTAACGAGGAACTACATCGAGCGGTTCCGCCAAATTGCCATGAGATTGCCCCAAGGTAATCTCGAGAGCTCCTTGATTGAAATCTGTCAGAAGAAGCTACTCCCTGCAATTAGCCTCTGGATGGGTGACGATCAGTTCAGGGATTGGACAACCTTCATCATAAGTGCTACCAACGTAGAGACAAAATTGAAGAAAACTCGCCAATTGGGATTACACATCCCAGATGGAGAAGATAAGGGCAGACGTCCTGAGTCCACGTCTAGCAACAGCAATAGTGGCACCACCACTAACCGGGACAACAAAGGCAAGCAGGCCATGGTCGCTGATGCGACTTTGAAGCCAGAACAAAAATAGGCGAAAGGATCATGGCCCAAAGTCAATTACTCATTTGAAGATAGTCATGTCAAACCTATCTTCGATATGCTCTTACAAGGGGGTAGGATCCAGCTCCCTCCGTCAAGGCGCGAACCCCGAGCAGCAGAAATGGAGGACCCAAAATACTGTCACTTCTACCGTATGTCCATCATTCCACTCATGACTGCTTCCAATTGAAGTGGTACATTCAGAGTCTTATCGACTCCAAAGCTCTGTCGATAGACTTTTAAGAGGTTACCGTGGCGACAAATATTGCGTCTATTCAGTTTGGCAACTTTCTTCCGACACGCACTCCAGACGGGGTCATACCTGTCCCTCGGGCAACAATGGAGGTTACTAATCTTCCACCCGTCCAGAACCAAACATTTGGATTGGTGCCTCTTACCACATCGCGAGGAGAGATCGGGAGGGTACATCCAGACTTGGTGTCCGAAGTTACCCAGGCAGTATCATCTTCCACCAGCAAGAAAAAGGGGAGGAAGTCTAGAGCCGGCCACACAATTTCAGCCGAAGCTGAAGAAGCTGCAGAGGTTGTTACCCGGTCTGGAGCACAAGTCCAGCCCGTACGGGTTAGTCCAGCCGAAGATCCTCTGCCGGCAACGTTGCCTCCCTCTAATATTCCAAGGCCATTTCAGCCTCTACTGGCGGACAAATCCAAAACAAAGGAAACCCGCTTCGACAGGCCTCGCCACTTCCTTGGCACTTCCAAATAACGCTCATCATCTAGTCGACATAATAGGTCATGAACTGGTCTGCCTCAGGAACAATCTTCAACTGGATATGAGTTACTCCATCCTGATGACCAACGACATACAAGACTGGAGACGTCCGCTCATCGACTTTGCGGTCTATAGAATTCTGCCAGAGAATGTGAAGGAAGCAACCTCAACCAGAAGACCCTCCCTCAGATTTTTCTATGATAAAAACACGAAAATGTTATATCGACGATCCTATGATGGGCTACAACTAAGATTCCTGTCAAAAGCGGAAGCCAAAGAAGTCCTACGCGAAGCTCATGACGGTACTTGTGGGGCTTACCAACCTGGCCCAAAATTGCAAGATCGTCTTCGTCGGATGGGTTATTACTGGCCCACAATGGTCGCAGATGCAGTTGATTATGCAAAGAAGTGCAAGGCTTGCCAGATCCATGCAGACTTCATACATCTGCCATATGAATTCTTACATCCGACAGTGGCCTCTTGGCCATTCGAAGCATGGGGAATGGACATCATTGGGCCAATCACCCCACCGTCGTCTAGAGGGCATCGGTTCATACTTGCAATTACTGATTACCTCTCCAAATGGACAGAAGCTATTTCATTGGCAGAGGTCAAGACATCGAACGTGATTAGCTTCATAAAACATCACATCATCTACCATTTCAGATTGCCCTGAAGGATTATCCACGATAATGGTCCACAATTTGCAAGCCACGCTTTCTATCGATTTTGTGATAACAATCGAATTTAGAACATGGCCTCGACAGCATATAACCCCTCGGCCAACGGTCTGGCTGAAGCTTTTAACAAAACCATAATCAAGCTCCTCAAAAATTTTATGTCTGCAAACAAACGTGACTGGAATGAGAAGCTCGGTGAGTGTTTATGGGCGTATCGGACGACAATTCGGACGGCTACAGGAAATATACTGTTCTCGTTGGTTTACGGGAGCGAGGCAGTCCTCCCGTTGGAGACTTAGATCCCCTCACTCCGAGTGGCCCTTACTTACCGGTTAACGTCAGACGACAACTACTACCGACGGATACAAGAGTTGGAAGCATTAGATGAGAAGCGTTTACAAGCACAACAAAGCATAGAGCTCTACCAAGCGTGCATCTCTCGGGCTTTCAACAAGAAATTCAAATAGGGAGTATTCCATGTCGGTGATCTTGTCTTGGCCATTCGCAGACCAATGGTCATGACTCACAAGACCCTCGGCAAATTCTAGCCTAAATGGGAGGGGCCGTTCGTCATCGAGACCGTGTTCTCCAACGGCACGTACCATCTCGCAAAACAAAATAAAGACCTACTCATGATGCCCATCAATGACAAGTTCCTCAAGAAATACTATGTCTAAATAACACCTTCCAACTATCTCTCAGATCGTGAGTTATATACCCTCTGGTATCGCTGAACTTGCACTCTGACTTCAAATCTCTCAGATTGTTGAGTTATGTACCCTCAGGTACCACTGAACTTACTCTCTGACTACTCCGAGTGAATTCATATCTCATCTCTTGGTCATATCTATGAACTTCCTGGTCATAGCTTCTCTCTACCAAGAGTTTGTCTCAAAATCTATTACCCGTACCACCAATGCGCAGAAGGGTAGTAGGTCTATAAAAGTTATCCTAATCTATTACTCGCACTGTCAGTGCACAGAAAAGGTAATAGGTCTACCAAATTTTCCAACAAGAAAAACAACCATGTCCATATTACCTCTGAGTTGTTTTTCCATCCATCACTGACAAATCCCAATACATAGAACTTCCACGTTGATAGCACCTCTGAGTTGTTCTGTGTATCCCCATCTGGCCTATTCCTACCACGTCCTCATTATCTCTGAGTAGGAAGACTATACTTCAGACATATTCTTACCATGTCCTCATTACCTCTGAGTAGGAAGGCTATACTTCATACCCATATTTACCATGTCCTTATTTCCTCTGAGTAAATATGCCGGTCTTTTCTCTACTTGTTATCAGCACTCGCATCGCTAGTACACAAAAAATGGTAATAAGTCCACAAAAATTATCCTAATCGATTACTCGCACCATCGGTGTATCTAAGAGTGGTAGGTCCATAAAATATCTTTCAAATCTATTTGCTCGTATTTTCAAAAAAAAATGCACCAAAGGGCAATAGGTCCATAAAAAGTCCCCTCAGGGGATATTCTTCATCAGAATGCCATTACAAGTTCCTCAGAGTAGGGTGAATGTATTCTGCTCTATTAGAAAGAAAAAAAAAGAGAAAAATCTACTACTCATCAGCAACACACAACTTGCTAAGAATGCCCTCCAGCTGTGCAGTTGAGCGCTCAATTCTCATTTGCACTGGACGTTCAGCTTCTTGGGATAACCTCTCAGCATCCTCCAGATGCGCATGAGCCTGCCAATTTTCTTCTAATTTCTTCAGTGCTCCCTCTAAAGCAGCTGAGGCTCGTGTAACTTCATCAGTCTCCTTCCAGATCTTTTCACTCTCCTGACGAGTGGCTTGGAGCTCAGTCCCCAGAGATGATAGCCTAGCCTGGAGCTGGAGGACCTGCTCGTTAGTTTCGTCCATGGCACGAGTGATGGTCTCCTCACGAGTTAAGTAAATCTCTCCCTCTCGGCTCAGCTTGTCATATTTAAGAGACAGCTTCTGGAGGTCTTTCTCTAAGAGGGGTTTGGTCGTCTCTTGAATAGCCTTCACCTTTTCTACGGTTGATACAAGGAAAGCATGCTTCTGCTCCCCTACGGCAGACATATCAACTTGCCACAGTTTCTACAACTGGGTTAGACACCGATTAGCTTATGCCAGCTTGTGCTCCAGAAGAACAGCTACCCCTTCTCCACCCGAAAGTGTCTTCAGCAGGGCAATTTGGCCTTGGGCACAGTGGTGGGCCACGGTAAATGATATTCCTCTCTTCAAAGCAGACTCAGTCCCTCGTTTCAAATGGCGATAAAAGCTCTCGACTATGTCCCTTGACGACTCGTCCAAATTCTATAGAGAGGACGGTGTCGAAGGGACAGCTCCTAAGGAAGTTAAAGACGTCTGGAAAGGAGGCGTACTCGAGCTTGACGATCCTGTCAGAAGGAAAACAAACTCGAAACAACGAGACTCCCGCACAGCAGCAATCTCCTCTTCCGCTGCCCTAAGGAGCTGAAGACTAGGCAGGGCAGAGAGTTCAACTTCCGGGGAGGAAGCAGTCCCAGTCAATTTCGCATTCCCCAAAAAGGTTGAAGGAGCCGGGACATCAGTAATCAATACGGTAGAAGTCCTCTCAACTCGAGCCGGTAGGGGAGAAGGAATGTCCCTTACTCGTATCAGGTCAGCCCCTGGATCTTATGCTAATTCGTCCTCCGTGGCTACATCCACCACCGGTAATGGCGAGGCAGGGCCTGTAGGTCCAGCACAACCATCAGCTTGACACCAAAAAGATGGAGTTGAAGTGAAGAAATCTCCTCGTTGTTAAGAAAGTGATATAGCTTACTAGAGGAGAAGGGCGAAGACTGAGGCTCAGCCGGAGCTGTCCTAGCTCCTTTCGCCGTTTTCACAACTCCAGTGAGGTCAGCGGCGGCACCCGAACCATCAAGGCTTGTCCTTTCCGTCCCTGTTGCTCCAAGTCCAGACGTAATGATACCAGCACCAGCTTGTGCGGACCCTGCAATATCAGGCTCAGGAGCCAAAGAGGAAACCGCATGGGCAGCATCTGGTAATAAGAGGTTTGTTTTCTCCGACACCTGTAAAGGAGAGCCTTCAGATAACATCTCAAGGACAATATTAGGGCTTGTCGTGAAAGAACTTACCCCCATATTAACTTTAGTACCACTACCTGTTTCCTCAATACCAAGTCTACGGGATCTAGCTGCGACTCATTTCTAAGAACGAGAGGTCTATCAGCGATAAGAGATTTAGCGCCACTTTATGTACACGGAGGATTCGACACAGGTGAAGGCACACATATAGCCAAAGGACTTGTAGAGGGCTGGAGGTCTTCAGAGTCATCTTCCTCCTCCTCCATGCTGTCAGAGTCGAAAGTGGAAACTTTTCTCTTTCCCTTCCTCGTCTTTTTTCGAGAGTCCTTCAGTAGCTCCTCCAATTTTGTACCAACAATGAAACTGGTATGGGGATCAAAGTCGTTGGAAGGCGCATTCACAGATACGTGACGAAGAGCTGCCATGTATGCGATACGCCCCGAAGTCTCGACATCAGGTAAAACAAAGCTGGCCTGAGTATGGATCGCCGAATAATAGTGCCAGGCTCGGATACCATCCAAAACACTCCCCTCGAAACCCAGGCAAGTGTTAGGGATATCCAAATATAATTGGCTATACCCAAATTGCCAAGAATACCGGCTAGGTAGGTATGGTTCTAGGTACACAACATTGCGGTTGCAGTACACTAGATGGAAGGGATGGATACTCTGCAACCAGCAAAATAATTTTTTAGATAAAGACTCGGGCGCAACAGCACTATCAAGGTGAACGTGTCCCATCTCCTCCTCGGTAAAAGGCGAGACCGACACAAAAAAAGAGTATCTATCCACTCGCACGAAAGTGACTCGACAGTCAGGAAAGCTGGTACAGTTCCAGGGCATGTCACGATAGTGGTAAATAAAGGCATCGTCATTTATCGCATCGCCTTTTGGACTAGGTCACATCAGAGAGGGGCAACGCATCAACAATCACCCCATTAAATAATGATACGATAGCTCGATTCTGTTGAAGGATTTCGTAAGATCGCGAGCGATGACTTTCGACATAAAGGAACGAAGACCCCTATGGATGCTGCGTACCATAGCAGGAAGCAGAGCCAACTTGCTCCCAAAAACTAGCTTCACCACTAGAAGGATCAGGTTACGGCTAATCCTTTTGATTGCACCAGAACCCGCCGAAACGACGCAAACCCTCGACCATACCATCTGGTATCCGGCCAAGATAGTCTTAGCAGACAGAGGTTGGGTATCATGATAATAATAGCTAAAAGTATCGCTTAGGCTCCCTAATCTGTCACTAGCAGCACGGGACCTCTTAGTAGTTTGAATCTGAGCATCTACCTGCTTCAGAGATTGGGGACTCCTAACAACAACTCGACCAGATGCGCTCAGGTTAAAAAGATAGCCAATCTAAGTCGTAATATGAGGAAGGTTCCCTTCTGAACTGTCATCCATCTTCTTGGATATTTGTTGACAGGTGCTATGGTGACAGAACAATTCCTGATTTACGGCTAGGAACCCAGGATACCGCCGTTCTAGTTCTTCGAATTCTTTGTTTGTCGGGGTATACTCCTCATAAGCTTCATCGCCCCAGGGCAATCTAGACACACCATGCATCTCATGAAGAGAAAGTCCCATCTCTCCACCTGGAGTGAAGAAGGTCCCCATCTGGTAGTTGTACATTTCAAGCAATGCCATAAATAATTTTGGATTCATAAACAAGCCATAGCAGGAGCCCCTAATAGCGTAATAGAGGCCAATCTGTCCTAGGATGCCCTCATACTTCACCAGGATCCAAGAAGTCAATTTAACCCATAGAGGGGGACGATGCTGCCAATTCAGTAAGGACAATCTCCCTGCAGGGTATGACCCTTTGCGAGCAATCTGATTCAAAAAGGTGTCAGTTTCAGAGAAAAATATATTGGGCTTCAGCTCGTTGATAAGATTGCCAGGGGCCAGCCAAATAACGGAGTAGCTCATTGATTCCTTTACTGCGACCACTAACTTCGTGGGGTTGTTAAAATGGATATGGCCTACAAATACTCCCTGCTGATCCAGAGTTTGAGAGCTCGATATCTTCCTCTCAAAAGGTACCATATTGAAAACGGATAAGGGAAAGTGGCGCTTCATCAAGGATTTGTGAATTGTCTCCCCCTGAAAATAAAAGTCCTAAATCTCAAGCGTCTCTATGATGCTCAGATCTGAAACAGCCAGGGCATCCCCGAATAAAAACATAGGCTTCGGATGAATGCCATTCTGTTGCTCGAAGTTCATCATGCTGAGTAAGAAAAAGAAGACTGGTTTCTGGTCTCCTTCAGCCGGTCTTCAGGTTGATTTCGGTTAATTTGAGCCAGCATATGTTCGACTATCTGGTTAAAATTTACACCCAACGCAGATTGAGCATATCCTATCAAGAGTTCTCCCGAGGGAGCTACGGGCAAGTTCACTGCAAAAGACAAAGAAGAAGTAAAAGTTAGAAGTTCATCCTTTCAACCTGGCCAAAATAAGACCTATGCGGCATGGGACGCATGTGGTTTGGTCATATGCTCATGCACCGTAGTCGAGGGACAACACTTAGGCCGCTCAATCAAAAAAGGTGCTCATGCGGCTCAGTCAGAGTGTTTATGCGACTCAGTAACGAGGTACTTATGCGGCTTAGACTCGAAGTGCTCTTGCGGCTCGAAATATGAAACACCCATGCGGCTCAATCAGGAGACACTTATGTGGCACCTATGCGGCTTAATCATGAAATGTTCATACAAATCCATCTTGAAGCACTCAAGCGGTTCAAGTTCGAATGGGCAGCAGTTATGCGGCTCAGTCCATGCGGCCCTATCTTACAAGACACATGTGGTCCAGATGAAATAAGGGCACACATCGATCAGGCTTATAGCAGAGGCAGTATATGACAGGCCCGTATAAAAATATGCGCTATGGCCATTTAAAATTTCAGTCATCGCCTACTCACCGTCCTTACTCCTGAGAGGATATTGCACATTGGAACAAATAAAAGGAGCGTATGTTGCTCTCGATGGAGAAGCAAGTCACTTTCCTTTGGCCGCCGTACCAGTCGACTTAAAAGCTTTTGGAGCCATAGTAGAAAGTATGATGAAGTCGAAGGAGGAGAAGGTGAAAGAGAAAAATCTCTCTCTGAATGACTTATATTTATAGAGTTGCCGAAAAGAGACTCTTTGATTCTCGAAATTATAAAGGATAGGGACGACGTTTGGGGACTTTATCCCTAATAACCGTCGAGCGTCTCTTCGATTTTCGAGATCATTAAAGATAAAGTCGACGTTTGGGGACTTTATCCCATTAACCGTCGGCTTCATCTCGAAAATAGATCCACAACTGAATCAGAAAAATTAAATACAGCAGTGACAGCTGGCAGGCTCTATGCAGCCTGAAGTTTCCCTGCGACTCAAGATTTGTCTTGCGGCTCAGGAGCTCCCTGCGACTCGAGATCTCTCTGCAGTTCGAAAAGCTTCCTGCGAATTGAAGACTCCCTACGGCTTTTCATGCTTCTTATTCAAAGTATTCCAAATTTGCAATTTGAAAACTTTGAAGGGTGTCTTGTAGAAGCATGAAAATATGGGGTTCATGCAGTTTACAAATTGTCGCATAGCCAAACAGGTATGCATAAAGGAAAGCCGCATAACTGTTCAACGACATATGCGGTCCGTCGACAAACAGCTATGGACGAAAGATATGCGGCCAAGAAGAGCATTTCAGCTAATAAAGCTGACAAGTCCAGGCAAAGCATGATAATTCTGACACTTCGACAAAAAGAGATAAGACCTGAGATGTCGCCCAAAAGCAGGGTTCGTACGCCTCCATGCGGCCAAACGAGTGTCATCTAAGCCGTATGAACCGCATGCGTCTTAGCTTTTGCGGCCCCAAAGTTTTCTGCAACCAAGAGTAACTGTGATCTAAGTCGCATGAGTCTCATGCGACCCCACATGATCGAAGACTGAGAAAACCATACGCAATAGGACACGTGACAATTTGACCAAGTCCTTAACTACCCAGATTTGCTGCAACAAAATCCCAACAAATAAACAGATGACAACCAAAGAGCGGGTCTTCGTGTGCTCATCAGCCACGTGGCCGCAAGCCGTCCATGCAGCTCAACATATATTCTATTATAAATAGCAGGGTGCCATACCCCTGTAAAAGGCTGGCAACCTTCAAGGGAAAAGCAATTTCTTCACGAGCTAGAGACTGCATCAGATAGTCCACAGAGTAAGGCAGAGTTGATAGCACTTTCCCGAGCCTCCATCGTCACCCCCAGAATCAAAAATAAACAATTGTACTTAGATTGTTTCCTAGGATTTCTTTCTAGGCTTTTTTTGTACAAGCGAGTTTGCAATCAATTTTATTGTTCTGTAATACCTGTCTTTGATTTTTTATGGTAAACATGATATGAGCTCCTAAGGCTCTCCAAGGATCTTTGTGTCGCATTGAGCGAAGTACTTCAGAATGCTGATGCCTACTTAGCTCAGATCAAGCCTCCCGGGGAAGACCTGCCAGCAGATCTACAGGGCGGCGGTAACACAGATGCAATGCCCAACATCATATTTACTCCACATGACATGTTGATGATGTCTAATTTGCATGATCGCCCCCTGTACTACACTGGGTACATAGGCGACATCAAGGTAGATCGAATGCATATCGACCCTGGCTCGTCAATAGGCATCATCCCGAAAAGCCTACTCCAACTTCTTGGCATCCCTATGCATCGGCTTGCGGCAAACAACACTGCCATTAGCGATTTTAATTCGGAGAGGAGCTATCCCCTAGGAAAGATCTGATTGAAGTGCCAGATTGGTGACTTGAAGACGGAAGTTACCTGCTACGTCATAGATGCAAACACCTCCTACAACATCCTCTTGGAACGTCAGTGGATACATGACTATATGGTCTGCCATCCACCCTCCACCAATGCGTCAAGTATGTCAATAGATACGGCTTCGTGAGGACCGAATTTGCCAACATCGATCCCTTCAAAGGGATTGAGTCTTATTATTCTTCGTAGGCCTGTTTATATGAAGAATCCAAGAAGTACATCATTAACGAACTGAAGACGATCACAGGGCCAGAGGAACCCTTGATAATTTACGTCCAGACTCGTAAACCAGGCAAAGCCGTACCCCTTGTCGCAACCTAGCATAAAGAGGTGCCTGGTTCTCTCGTTCAAGCTGCACAGTTGGAACCAGTGGAGATCCGACTCCCAAAGTCAAGAGCCAAAGCCCATCATAGGGCCGATGGTGATCCAATTACCAAAATCCGTCCGAAGACCCTCGGAAGACACAGAATCCCTTGCCGAGCTAATTTTCACATGTCCTTCCAAGACAAGCCAGTAACTAAATGCCGATCCGACATACTCAGGCAAGCCAATATTTTAAGTTCAACCCTTGGTGGTCAAGTTGCCCAAGATGACACCCCAACCTTTAGGATCGCATGGGGTAGCCGAAGAGGACGTAGAACTCGCCAAATATCTGGTGGCATAGACGGATGGTCCCTTTATGATGATGTAACAACCGTCCATACCGCAAGCCGACTTGCTCCTATTAAAGACGCCTACTTCCTAGTCTCAGGCATCTTTGGCCGAAAAGAAGGATCTCTGTAACCCCACTTTTTTGAATTATTGAAATTTTGTATGTTCTGGGATTTTATAATTTAGCCTTATTTTATTTTATGGTTTGTTTATGAGAAATATTTAATTGGTTTACCTATTTTTATAATATAATTTTCTAAATTTGTTATTAATTTAGAGCAATTTAAATTTGGTTTCAAAATTTAGCTTTCCTCCATTTGTAACAACCCATAACAACTTGTAACCAATTTCTAACTGAATTTTTGGTATTTTTGTAATTTGTGAAAAAGGGAGGGACTTCTGGGATTAATTTTATTGGGTGGAAGGGCTTATGTAGAAATATTCCATTTTATTGGGTTTTTCTGTAAATATCTATATTCTTCTATATTTAATTTCTTTCTTTCTCTCTCTTTCCTTACATTGTCATTTCTCATTTTTTTTGTGAAGAATCGACCGGAGCAGAGCTCCTCAAAAATTTCCTTCTCTCCCATTCCTCTTTTTTCCTGGCCAAGCTAACCCTAACCCTAACCCTAACCCTAACCCTAACCCAAATTGCTTCCATGGCGCCAGCGGTGGATCCGATGGCCGGCGTCTGAGCTCTCTTCCGGCGACTCCGGCGACGGGCGACCTTTCTCCGTGCAGCGACTGAACCACTTCGGCAGCGGCCGCGAGCAACCTCTTCGACGACGGCGGAGATCCTGAAACGACGAGCCTACTGTTAGGGTTATATACTAAAAGCATCACTTTTGTAGTAACCTTATTTCCTTAAATTTTGGATGAGAATCATATAGGCAAATGTTTGCATATTGTATTTATTGCAAGTGTTAATGCAAATGTCTGATATTCTATATTGTAGATAATATGGTGTGTGGTGTCACACAGAAGATCATATTATCAGTTTCCTATGGAGTATATAAATAGTTCACAACCTAGATGGACTTGGACAATCTATTGGAAAGGTTGTAGTATAATCTGGTATTAGTCTATCTTGACTATAGCTTTACAGTAGTACATTTTGTGTGTATTGAACTGGACCACTTGAGGTTGTTCTTTTTGTATGGACTACATAAGAGAATAAATACCTCTGTTACTATGGATGCTTGTGCTCTTAATCCAGATATAATAACAGACATGTATATACAATGTGCATTACTTTGACTCATAAAAGAGTGAGATTCATTATGGATCAACAATCTTTATGAATTGGGTAATAACATTGTATGTATGATGGGCTATTGATTATAAATGGAATCCATGTCTCGATACATCGGGTTGATGATGTCCCTTTAAGGAGCTCATAAGGATTGTCATGTAAACTCTGCTAGTGGATTATATCCGACATGATAAATAAAGTTGAACGGTACTACTTAAGGATAAAAGATGTCGAATCAATATAGTTGTCAGTAACTTAATTTGATCGACGGACATAAGATATCTTAGCATGGGGAGCCAAACGAGCATATAATAAAAGGAGCCCACAAACATAATTTGGGATTAGGGAGGTAGTGTAACAATATCTCATTAGTGGACCGAGCTATTGTTAATGGGCCTGGATTGTGTGTTCGGGCTGAACACGGGATATCCAGATCCGTTAGGAGGCCTAACCCTAATTTCTCCTCATGGTCCCTGCCCTAGACTATATATATCCTCTATTCTCTGGCTGCCAGATTACTGATCAGAAATCAAATACTTTCTCTAAATTCATGATTCATATAAGGAGAGAAAGAGAGGGCTGCTAAGGAGAAGAAAACGTTGGAAGATCATCGCCCACACGACGTCCAACTCGAGGAAGGATTACGTGCAGAAGATCTTGGGGTCGTCCGATCGAGATTGTCAGGAATTACTTGTCTCCTTTCCGCCGCAGGTATAATTCGTGAACCTTAGTTTCCGCCTATGAAGGGTTAGAACACGTATTAGATCTTTTTAACTTTCTATCGATCAATACGCACACCAAAGAAAGGGTCCTAGGAATCCCCAGTTCCATCAATTGGTATAAAAGCCACTTTGGATCTACGTATTGATTGATACGTCCATGTTGTCTAATAAAACCGGCGTTGTGTAATAGTCGGTAGATGTAGATCTGTTCTAACTCAGTTTTACAGGCATCTTAGATCCAACTATTATGGTCCAATACATATTTTTGATAGTGTTGTTTAAACCAAGGACATGTCGTGGATGTTGTTGTTGCTGTGGATGTAATTAAAATCATGAGGGTTGATCGTGCTTATTATTTTAATTTTTTAATCTGGATTATGTGTGAACTCCTTCGGGAGGCATAGGATTGATGTAATTTTAATTATTTTTGATCAATCGTGATGGCGGTGGTGGCTGTTTCTGATGCCGGACGAGATGCTGGTTTTAAGCAGTCCAGAGGCAGACAGATGATTTTCGATGAAGGAATCGACAGCCAAAACCTATAAAAAAAATTGGGGTGCTGCCCCGAACCCCGCGACCTGACCGGGCAGGTCGAACCCCGAATAGATCTGCGCAGCACCAGATTTTGGATTCGGATAGTTGAGGACGGAGCAGCAACGATGACCATAATAGTTGGATATTTTCTCTTATTTGTTGTCATTTTGCTTTTTTTGATTATGCATGTTTATTATTGTGTCGATATTTTTTTTAAAAAACTAAGTCTACATTAATAATGGACACACATGGACATAATATCAACTAGTAGAAAAACCCTCATTGTTAAATAACTAAGTGGGAGAGGATATTTATTTAGTATAAATCCTATGGTCTCCATTACTGGTTTGTAGGTGATGTAATTATACTTGCGCGTTGGCTTTAGTGCTTTCCTCCATATTGGATGAGTATAATTATGGATCACCAGTACAAACTTTCTTAGGGATAATTGTAGAAAGTTACCTAGTATGTGTTCACTTCTCCATCTGAAGGAACTCACTGCAAGGTAATGGACTTAGTATTAAGTAATGGTATACACTTAGATACAAATAATGGTATCCTCCCCATCGGAGTCACTGCTATTATTTGTATGACCAAAGCAAGACTAGCATATTAATTTTATTTGTCATAAAGTTATGTTGACATGATAGTAAAATTAATAAGAAAACCCTACTTGAACAAAGTTGAATTTGTATACGTCCACACTATCGTGGCATGCTAAATTCATGGTGTTCAAGGTGTTAGTGAATTTCTTATTATTATTTTGAGGGAATCAATATTTAGTTAATTCAAAAAGTTTTTTTTGCCCTACATAATTTAATTTATATGATTCTCAGGATTTCAAAATAGGTTCAATCAGTCCACTTATGGTTATTCTTAAAGAAAACAAACTTACTGGACCAAATTATATTGACTGGAAACGTAATTTAGACATTGTTCTGACTGCTGAAGAGTACAAATATGTACTTGTTGAGGAATGCCCACCTAAGCCTGATGCTAACTCTGATGAAGAGGTCAAAGAGGCTTATAAGCAGTGGAAAAAGACAGATGAGATGGCGCGGTGTTACATTCTGGCATCTATGTCAAATGTACTGCAACATCAGTATCAGGCCATGGCCACAGCTTATGACATGATGTATAACCTCAAGGAACTCTTCAGACATCAGAGTAGAGCAGCTAGGCAGTTTGCTATGAAATGTTTGATGAATACAAAAATGGATGAGGGTATATTTGATTTCAACCGTTTTCTAAAACATTGATTTAATTGTTATAATTTGGACGTTGATTCAAATATGGATTTGATTGGTTATTGAAACTTCTGGTTTCCTGGATCCTTCTTCCGATTGGAAGTTCTCTGTTTGTCTTGAAAATTTTGTTTACTTCAATTTTTCTAAAACTTGTTTGACATTAGTGTTGTGTTGATTTTAAGGAATTAATTCTTTATTATGTTTTAAACTAGAACTCTGGTTTGAATATTGTTAACTGTTGTAGGCTACTTCAGTTAAGTTTTGGTGTTAAGATTTTTGGGTTGAACTGGGATCAATGGTAGATGTGGGGAGGAGCAGTACTCGATGAGGACTGGATTGTGTAGTCTGTTTTGGAGTTAATGAACACTTGATTTTGGAAATTTTGAACATTTGAGTTACTTTTCAGATTAAATGGTTTGTAAACTCTTGTTTTTCGATATGCAACAGATGTGGAATGGGTTATTGAGGACGAATACTTGGTTTGAGCCTATTTAATGCTTCCGAAGTTTTTTTGTGAAGCTACAGTTCAGTTGAATTTTTCCTTTGAGTTATCTTCTGTCAAATTTTGATTTCAAATTTGGGAGTAGCCGTTAGGTTTGAGTTATACACTAGATTTGGCTTAAGTATATATTTGCAATTGAAGTTTATGTACACCTTGTTTTGTTGCGTTCATAGATCAGGTTGAAAAATGGGCAGGTTTGCTGATGCAGTTGCTGAGTTTACCTAAAAATTCTTAGGCTTAGTTGTGTTTGGACTTTTGTGGCTATTGTTGGGGTTCTGCTTGTGTTGGGTTTTTTTTTGAATTTGTGTTTGGTATAGGCTGGGTGATGGCCAGGTTTGAGTACAAGTTGATTTAAATATGTGGAAGAAATCTGTTGGGCCAAGGGATAACCTATTAAAACTAGGGCACACAATTCAAGTGGAGGTTAGGTTTAATTGGTTTAGGCCTAACAGGCTATGCCTTGGGTTGCTAGTAGAAGAGATTAGTTGGACTATGTCTGGACTAGGCCAGGGAGATTATTGGTTATGTAATTACTAATAGTACGTTGCTAATAGCTCTACCTCTATATGTTCCTAAGTAGAACTTAAAAATCAATATTGTTTTGCTGCAATTTATACTAGGGTTATTCTTGTTGAATAGCTTACTAATATATTTATATAAATAGCTTACTAATCATTATTTTCTAACTATTAATCAATAGAGTAATTAATTAGTAGATTTATAAGAATAAAATAATGTTAGATATATAATGTTTAGAACTTAACAACTTGTCACCATTACCAGGAGGTTATAAAGAATTTCTTCTCCATTCTTGATCTTTTCGAGCAAGGCAAGTACACCGACTCGATCCTTTTACTCTGTATTTCTGTCTTCCTTCATGTTCTCATATTGACACGTTGTACACATGACTGTTCATTGTTCATTATTCACCGTTCATTGTTCATAGTTCATTGTTCTTTACTTGTACATTGGGGTGGAGAAATACTACAGATATGTGACCAATCCTATTTTAGCTAGGCATTGACTAATAGCTTAGGTCTCACATTGTGCACGTGGGACTCTAAGCAGTACCATTATTCATGTACTCATTGTTCATTGTTTACCTAGCCGGTCATATACTCTGATAGTTATTTCACTTGCATGTTACACTGATAGTCTAGTTTATTGTTTCTGGATCTGGTACTATAGTTCATCATTTTTCCTGTACTACAGTTTCATGTCCCTGTCTTGTACCATAGCTCATATTGTGACTCTTTTCATGCATTTTAGTTTACATAGTTTAGTGCTTCTTGTCGGGGTTGTACTTTGCTCTTTTTCTTACAGGATACGTTGCAGGTATGCTTGAGGATGTTGTTCCACCTCTATGGGCTAGAGCCCGAAGCCAGGATAGAGTTATACCACAGGATAGACTTAGATTGCAGAGATATAGTTAGACTTTTTCTTAGATTTTTTTTAGATTTATCATGTATTGTATTGAGGATTCAGGATTGTATAATTTTATTCTGGTTACCGGATTTGTCTCCGGTTGACATTGTATTGACTTGTGGATTGTGGTGATTCTGGGAACGTGTATTGAAGCTATGTTGTTTTATGTATCTTGTATCTTTGATTTTTTCTTAGAATTGTACAGCTTATTTCGTCATGTCCATCGACGAAGGCTGGGCGTGTCCGACTCGTGTCCGATTATTCGGAAGCGGGTCGTGATATGTTTTTAGTGGTGGCTCATGCAGGTCAGTCCTAATGTAACTTAGGCTATATAGTGCTATTGGGGAACCTGCTAGACTAAGGAAAACTCATCACCGCATAGGATCCGTGGGAAATGGTTATACTTATTAAATATAGAAATTGTTTATACTCAATATTTCCTAGGCAGTTTATTATTTTTCTAGGGCTTAGCAATCAACGAGTTTTCTTTCTATTTCAGGATGGTTACCACCAGGAAGACCGCATCTCAGCCTGGAGCTACAGGAGCTTCGGATCAGACCACAAACGATGTATCAGTGGAGCAGTTTCCACTACCACCTCCTCAGTTTCCTCTGTTGCCTCCGACGGTGATGTTTGATGGTGCCCAGGTGATAGCCATATTGTAGCAGTTTCTGGAGGTATAGAACCATCAGGCTGTGCAGTTTCGAGCTACAGTCATGGATGCCCTCAGGACCTAAGAGCCGGCTCCACTAGCACCAATAGCTCCTCCAGCACCAGCAGCACCGAGACCAGGGACTGCCAAGGATTACCAGAACCTCTGTCCGATGGATTTCTGGGGCCACGAGGGGATTGTTTATGCTGATGAGTGGTTGGAAAATGCGGATAGGACACTGAAGATGGCGCGGATCCCGGATGACCTAAAGGTGCAGGTGGCGAGCATGCGACTCTTTGATTTGGCCAGAGCTTGGTACCGGGAGGACCCCCAGTTAGCTGAGCCCCAGGTTACTTGGACAGATTTTAAAACTCTGTTCAAAGAAAAGTTTTTCCCTGATGTGGAGCAGGATGATCTTCGAATGCAGTTCGAGGCATTGCAGCAGGGGACCATGACAGTGGCGTAGTACATGTCAGAGTTCACCCGACTTAGTAGGTTCGTAGAGAACCTAGTCCGTGCACCAGAGGAGAAGGTTTGGAGGTTCAAGAAAGGCCTCACCTGAGAGTAGCGACATGCATTGGCTATCAGCCAGGCCATGACTTACTCGAGCATCCTCAAGATCGCTCAGGCAGTTGAGAAGGAGATGGACCCGAGGCCCAAGAGGGACAGGTACATCGACAGCAGCAGTTACCAGGCACCGATGAAGAGGGTGCAGATACAGACTCAGACGAGGCCAGTTCAGCAGGTAGTAGTTCCGCACCGTCCAGCCAGAGTTCATGCAGATCCGCCACAGAGGCAGCAGTTGGCAGTCACTTGCAACTACTATCACCGCCCAGGATATTATTACGATGAATGCCGCAAGAGGCTGAGGCTTTGTTTGTTCGGTGGATCACCTGCTCACCAGGTCAGAGATTGTCCAGAAGCCGTTGAGGGACGAGCACGAGGAGCATCGGGACCCAGCAAGAGGACTTACCTCTTCATGTCCAGCAGCCGCAGGGAGATCAGCCAGAGGGGCGAGTCTACCTTATGACAGCCGAGGAAGAGGAGACCATCCCGATCCCGGACGAGTATTGACGACCCAGAGGCACTTGTGGATCACTACCTTTCTTTCGATGTTCCTTTTACCTTTCTTTGTTGTTTCTTCATTCGAGACTTGTTTTACAGTCTCCCTATCTTACTGGTGTTCCATAGTACCTAGTAGCTACATGTTGATTTTTTATTGTCTCTTGGTACCCAATAAAATTTTGATTCTAAAGAACAGATACTAGCACTCTCTTTCATGATTGAGAATTTTCTTAAACTTCCTTGAAACTCTTGGATAAAGTTGAGAAAATATTTGACAACATACTATGACCTGGATTTTGGAGACCGCAGGTCCACTGCAGCTAGCTGTACATTGGCGAGGCAGGGGCTCTGAGTCAAAGTAATTACGGGTATTCTCAGGTTCTCAGATATTATTGAAGCTAAGTCTTAAATTTATTTTATATCGGATAAAGTTGACAAAATATCTCGGTAGTCTACTATTATCAGGACCATGGAACCGAAAGTTCACTGCAGCCAGATACATACTGGCGAGGCAGGAACTGCAGGAAAAGTGATGTCAGATATGAAGATTGTCGGGTACTATGGAGACTATTATCCATTGATTCCATTTTTGAACCACTTTAAAATTTTGTCAACTTCAAAATTTTGTATTGGATTATCTTGATCGTGTCTAATCGTGCCATCTGAAATTTTGAGGAAATTTTTTCTAAGGGGGATAGATTTGTAACCCCGCTTTTTTGAATTATTAAAATTTTGTATTTTCTGGGATTTTATAATTTAGCCTTATTTTATTTTATGGTTTGTTTATGAAAAATATTTAATTGGTTTACCTATTTTTATAATACAATTTTCTAAATGGTTATTAATTTAGAGCAATTTGAATTTGGTTTCAAAATTTAGCTTTCCTCCATTTGTAACAACCTATAACAACTTGTAACCAATTTCTAACTGAATTTTTGGTATTTTTGCAATTTGTGAAAAGGGGAAGGACTTCTGGGATTAATTTCTTTGGGTGGAAGGGCTTATATGGAAATATTCCATTTTATTGGGTTTTTCTGTAAATATCTATATTCTTCTCTATTTAATTTATTTATTTCTCTCTCTCCTCATATTATCATTTCCCATTTTTCTTTGTGAAGAATCGACAGGAGCAGAGATCCTCAAAAAATTTCTTCTCTTCCATTCCTCTTTTTTCTGGTCGAGCTAACCCTAACCCTAACCCTAATCCTAACCCTAACCCAAATTTCTTCTATAGCACCAGCGGTGGATCCGATGGCCGGCGTCTGAGCTCTCTTTTCGGCGACTCCGGCGACGGGCGGCCTTTCTCCGTGCAGCGACTGAGCCACTTCAGCAGCGGCTGCGAGCGACCTCTTCGACGACGGCGGAGATCCTGAAGCGACGAGCCTCCGACGCTAGCTCCGGTCTTGGCGACGGCCACTTCACCATCTCCTCCACGATGAGCAGAGCAGCATTTAGGCGCGACTTCACCTCCGGCCACGGCGAGCAGCATCCGACCGTTCCCGACGACGTACGTATCGACCCTCCGACGATTTCTTCTCACAACAACTAGGTGAGTGTTGTTTCCATTTTGTTCAGATCTAGATTTCTTTCGTGAGAATTTCAATATCGATTGGTGTTAGTTTCCATATTGGTTTGGAATTCGGTCAGGACAATTAATCGGGAATCAGTGATCAATTGGAAGGAGACTGTGATAGCTGGATCCGTGTCCAGCCCTTGGGATTGTGTCTACACTCAAGGATTTTGTTCCAGTTTTACTCAGGTAATGCCCTATCCTTCTTATTGCTAGAAGAACATTGTTTCATACCTAGATTTGACTAAGAGGAGTCGGGATGCAGGATGTTGATGATTGTGTCCGATACTAGTTCGTGTCCGATATCGGTTGGTGCTCGTGTGAGTGTCAGTAGCTATGGGTTAGCTGAGAAAAGTGCAGTAGAACAAGGAATAACAGTTATTAGTGTGGCGTTGGCGAGGCAGGGACCAGGTCTGGAGTAGGGAGGTTCGCGTGCGTGTCCGTGGGTGATGGAGTAGAAGGAAGCTGGAGGAGTCTGTGCTCAAGGCTTGGGGTCTGTAGGTGTAACTGTAATTTTGATTTCAACCGTTTTCTAAAACATTGATTTAATTGTTATAATTTGGGCGTTGATTCAAATATGGCTTTGATTGGTTATTGGAACTTCTGGTTTTCTGGATCCTTCTTCCGATTGGAAGTTCTCTGTTTGTCTTGAAAATTTTGTTTGCTTCAATTTTCCTAAAACTTGTTTGAAATTAGTGTTGTGTTGATTTTGAGGAATTAATTCTTTATTGTGTTTTAAACCAGAACTCTGGTTTGAATATTGTTAACTGTTGTAGGCTACTTCAGTTAAGTTTTGGTGTTAAGATTTTTGGGTTGAACTGGGATCAATGGTGGATGTGGGGAGGAGCAGTACTCGATGAGGACTGGATTGTGCAGTCAGTTTTGGAGTTATTGAATACTTGATTTTGGAAATTTTGAACATTTGAGTTAGTTTTCGTATTGAATGGTTTATAACTCTTATTTTTCGATATGCTACAGATGTGGAATGGGTTACTGAGGACGAATACTTGGTTTGAGCCTGTTTAATGCTTCCGAAGTTTTCTTGTGAAGCTATAGTTCAGTTGAATTTTTCCTTTGAGTTATCTTCTGTCAAATTTTGATTTCAAATTTGGGAGTAGCCGTTAGGTTTGAGTTATACACTAGATTTGGCTTAAGTATATACTTGCAATTGAAGTTTATGTACACCTTGTTTTGTTGCATTCATAGATCAGGCTGGGAAATGGGCAGGTTTGCTGATGCAGTTGCTGAGTTTACCTAAAAATTCTTAGGCTTAGTTGTGTTTGGACTTTTGTGGCTATTGTTGGGGTTCTGCTTGTGTTGGGTCTTTTTTTGAATTTGTGTTTGGTATAGGCTGGGTGATGGCCAGGTTTGAGTACAAGTTGATTTAAACATGTGGAAGAAATCTGTTGGGCCATGGGATAACCTATTAAAACTAGGGCAGACAATTCAAGTGGAGGTTGGGTTTAATTGGTTTAGGCCTAACAGGCTATGCCTTGGGTTGCTAGTAGAAGAGATTAGTTGGACTATGTCTGGACCAGGCCAGGGAGATTATTGGTTATGTAATTACTAATAGTACGTTGCTAATAACTCTACCTCTATATGTTCCTAAGTAGAACTTATAAATCAATATTGCTTTGCTGCAATTTATACTAGGGTTATTCTTGCTGAATAGCTTACTAATATATTTATATAAATAGCTTACTAATATATTTATATAAATAGCTTACTAATATATTTATATAAATTAAGAATAAAATAATGTTAGATATATAATGTTTAGAACTTAACAACTTGTCCCCATTACCAGGAGGATATACAGATTTTCTTCTCCATTCTTGATCTTTCTGAGCAAGGCAAGTACACCGACTCGATCCTTTTACTCTGTATTTCTATCTTGCTTCATGTTCTCATATTGACACGTTGTACACATGACTGTTCATTGCTCATTGGTCACCGTTCATTGTTCATAGTTCATTGTTCTTTACTTGTACATTGGGGTGGGAAAATACTACAGATATGTGACCAATCCTATTTTAGCTAGGCATTAACTAATAGCTTAGGTCTCACATCGTGCACGTGGGACTCTAGCCGTACCATTATTCATGTACTCATTGTTCATTGTTTACCCAGCCGATCACATACTCTGATAGTTATTTTACTTGCATGTTACAATGATAGTCTAGTTCATTGTTCCTGGATCTGGTACTACAGTTCATCATTTTTTCTGTATTACAGTTTCATGTTCCTGTCTTGTATCATAGTTCATATTGTGACTGTTTTTATGTATTTCAGTTTACATTGTTTAGTGCTTCTTGTCGGGATTGTACTTTGCTCTTTTCCTGATAGGGTACGTTGCAGGTATGCTTGAGGATATTGTTCCACCTCTATGGGCCAGAGCCCGAAGCCCGGAAAGAGTTGTGCCACAGGATAGATTTAGATTGCAGAGATATAGTTAGACTTTTTCTTAGATTTGTTTAAGAGTTATCATGTATTGTATTGAGGATTCAGGATTGTATAATTTTATTCTGGTTACCGGATTTGTCTTCGGTTGACATTGTATTGACTTGTGGATTGTGGTGATTTTGGGAACGTGTATAGAAGCTGTGTTGTTTTATGTATCTTGTATCTTAGAGTTTTTTTTAGAATTGAACAGCTTACTTCGTCGTGTCCATCGACAAAGGCTGGACATGTCCGAATCGTGTCCGATTAATCGAGAGCGGGTCGTGACAATCTCAACCCTTCATGCCTCAAGAGTTTGATCTTGAACCCGATACTGGGAGACTACCGCTCTACCTGTATAATCCTCAGGCCAAGTACTTCATGCAAAAACAGGGGTATGATATGGAGGCTACCCCAGGTCTGAATTACAGCAGCGGTCGGCGATCGCCTCTGCCGCTGTCAACTCCGACATTATTATGGCAAATTCCTGAAGAAATACTGTCTAAAGGACGTGCTGGTACTCCCTCAAAACCATCACATCTTCCTGAGTTGCGAGTCATGTACAATAGTATCGCTGAACTCACACTCCATCGTATCTTCCTGAGTAGCGAGTCATGTATGATGATACATCTGAACTCACACTCTATTGCATCTCCCTGAATGGCGAATCATGTACGATGATACCTCTGAACTCCCACTCTAATGCTTTACCTCACAGGAGTCTGCCCAGTTCATCATTATCCCTGAGCAAACTTCCTGGTCCTGATTATCGTGTGTCACGTCCATATTACCTCTGATACCAATAATCTTCCGACTTAACACCTGTACCCCAACCCGGGATAAAAGATACGGTGTTAAGACCACAAAACCTATCACCTCTATTGGGTTTTGTTTCAAATCTATTACCCACACCGCCAGTACGCAGAAGGGTAATAGGTTCACAAAACTTATCCTAATCTATTACCCACACCACCAGTGCGCAGAAGGGTAATAGGTCCACAAAACTTATTATAATCTATTACCCGCACCACCAGTGCGCAGAAGGGCGATAGGTCCACAAAACTTATCCTAATCTATTACCCATACCGCCAGTGCGTAGAAGGGTAATAAGTCCACGAAAGTTATCCTAATCTATTACTCGCATCATCGGTGTACCAAAGAGTAGTAGGTACACAAAATATCATTCAAATCTATTTGTTCGCATTTTCAGATGCACAAAAGGGAAATAGGTCCACAAAATTCCCCAACGGGAAAAACAACCACGTCCATATTACCTCTGAGTTGTTTTTTCGTCCATCACAAACAAACCACCCAATACATAGAGCTTCCATATCCATATTACCTCTGAGTTGTTCTATGTATCCTCATTAGGCCCACTCCTACCATGTCCCCATTATCTCTGAGTAGGAAGGCTCTACTTTAGACCCATATTTACCACGTCTTCATTACCTCTGAATAAATATGTTGGTTTTCTCTCCACTTATTATCCGTACTTGTACCCCCAGTACACAAAAAGGATAATAGTCCACAAATGCCCACTGTTGACCACAAATGCTGTATTAGGTCCTCTAGTACATGTACTCGTTCTTCACAATCATATGCTTCTGGAGCCCAGTTGTCCCGTGGCATTCATTACCCGTTACGTAGAACTTCCACATCCATATTACCTCTGATTTGTTCTATGTATCCTCATCTGAGTCCACTCCCACCATATCCTCATTACCATCAACCCCATATTTACCATGTGCTTACCACCTCTGAGTAAATATGATGGTTCCCTCTCTCAACTTATTATCCGTACCTAAAACCAAGGTACGCCAAGGATGATAAGTCCACACAAAATCTCCAGCGGAATTACCCAAACCTATAACGTCCATGCTACCTCTGATAGGATTGCCACACCAAAACAACTCTACTTTCCATGCTTCTTATTCAAAGTATTCCAAATTTCTAATTTGAAAACTTTGAAGGGGGTCTTGTAGAAGAATGAAAAATATTGCTTTTAGTCCCACATCGGAAAGGAGAAGAAGAAAGGGCTCACTCCATTTCTATAAATAGAGCTCCCTTGCCGCCTTTGAAAAGTGCACCAACTTCTTTCCCTCCTTCCAACTTGGACTCTTCCTACTACGCACCTTCGGGTGCTAAGTCGAAGAAGTCTAGGGCAGTACGGGCTCAACAAGCCTAGTCAACTGTCCAAGCTGCTGACCGTCAGCGGACACCGTTAACTGTTATACGGACTCCTGATGGAAAGTTATACAGAACCACCCGCGTCCAATCCCATATGCGGAACGGATAGGATATGACCGAGCGTAGTGCTTTACTAGCCTCAGATCAGGAAGCAAATATGATGGTCCCAAAGGTCTTCCTACAACGATCGAGAGCAAATGCTTTTATTAGCCTCAGATCTGGGAAAAAATATGATACCTACGTACCTAGGTGCTCGGGATACCTGGGCCCACAAAACAGATGCAAAGGTAGATCAATCTGCTCTCGACTTGCGAGAAGTGGTCATTCACAAATAAAAGAAGAGAGAAGCGACCTTGGCGTGCGATGAGCCCTTTCCAGAACATCACTGCACCCGAGCCATCATCAACTACCGCTGCCACAAGACAGTGGCTCCACTATCAAGGCAGTCTGTGTTCTAGCGACTGTGACCTACTGCGCCTTTCCAACATCATCTCAGAAATATGATGCCAATTGAAGACGCTGTAACGGCATGCTCTCGACTAGAAATAAAAGAAAGTGAGCAGGGAATCCCAGTTCGACCAGGCTGAACCCCCGCTATAACGGAAATATGATGCCAATTGAAGATGCTACCACTATATATATGTGTGTGTGTGTGTGTGTGTGTGTGTGTAGTTATAATAAAAAAAGAAAAAAAGAAAAAAAAAGGAGCAGGGAATCCAGTCCGCACTACAAGAAAACATGGTTTCTGTGACATGTAAAGTTGTCACAGAAATTATGAAAGTCGTCACAACACATCTTCTGTGACGAGTACAGTGACGACTTATTTTCGTAGCCTATACCTCCGTAGCTAAAAGGATAGGTGACGACCAAAAGTCGTTGTCACAAAAACTTCTCTACTGTGACAAGAATATGTTGTCAGTGATAGTAAACTTTCCGTGACAACAAAATTCATCACTAAAAATATTATTAGTGGCGCACAATATTGTCACAAAATAGCTTTTTATTGTAACTAAAAATAAATAAATAAAAAATTTGACAAAAATAAAAATTATTTTCGTGACGACATTTGCTATCACAAAACAACTTTAGTAACACTTTATTGTTGTCACAATAAACGTATATGTTTAGTGACAAGTACATGTCATCATTGTAAACACTTGCAGTAACACATTTATTATTGTCACCATAGTGTACACTTTATATGTTTGATGGAAATCAATTGTCACGAGTATTTTTTTTTGTCATTGTCATTATACATTAAAAACACAAGAACACAATGTAATATCACACAATTCTTATAGAAGAGGGTATGCATGATTGTGCTCATCTTCCAAGAACACCCCCATCGACTTTCCAATGTAAATCAAAACTAACCTTCACAAATTCTAAAAACCCTTTATATAGGCGACTAACTCTAAAGTAATTATAGACAACAACAACATGAAAAGTAATTATAACAATTCTCAAAAAGTAATTATATTGCTCCACAAAATTCAATACATATAACATGAAGAGAAGTAATATTGGTACTTATGAAATAAAGAGTATCCAAAGTAGCTGGTACATAAAACCTAGAGTAATCTATAAATATAAACTGGTGATCAATTGCATATGCAGCTCCTGTCTTGGTGATGATCAATCTTTAATGACCTGTATAAATTAATAAAGAGATTGTTTAGAATATTGCGTAAGCATATACGTATAAGAAAAAAATTGTCAAAAATTTCTACAATAGAAGCAATGAGAATAGAGAAAATGACACAAATGTTTGCAGTTTAGTTCAAAAGCTAGAAGTAATGTCTTTACATTTACTTGATAAATGGAAATATCATGTATCTTGTTTTCGAACACTATTGCTTGAATCCACTTAAGAAACCATGCTCAACACGAATGTCCATACCTTCTCTCTGCTGCATCCTCACTTTCAAATCGCATTTTAAACCTCATTCCTACAAAAAAGGAATAACTGAAGCTCTTCGTAAACTTCTAATGTGGTGAACTCAGATGGACTTGCCCTGCAAGATATGACTTGAAACTTAGATATCATCTAAATGGGAGATTGAATGCTAAGCATTATGTTTCCTAATATTCAAAGGCTGGTTAAGTCAATATTTGAAACATTCGTGAAGCCACTTAAACCAATCAAACACGGTTATGAAAAACTAAAGTGAAAATTGAAACGGAATAATGCTAACATGACTATAAACATAGTAAGAATGTCCTACAGATTCTGCTGAAAGACAGCCTCCAATATGCTCGACAGTTCGAAGAACCTAATATCCAAACCTACAATTTCCTACTTTCCAAATCAATTCTAGCTCACAATTAGCCAACAGTCCATAATAAGCTGCTGCACCCTATAAATATAGGAAGATGAATTGAGCAAAAATTCCTATCAACTTTCACAAACCGAAATGAACTGATGCTTCCTGGAAATATACTAAGATAAATCAAAAGTTCAACATGCAGAGGGCAAACATTCAATCCAAAGGTAAATATACTAAGAAGTACCGTTCACTAGGAATTTATATTGTCTCGTCGATCTATTTTCCATCTCAAGAAAGATAATAACCACATAATATTTGAAGAACCGAGGTAGATTCCTAAATGTAAAAATAGTACTGATATGTGCACAAAACCACATTGAGATGATACATAATTAATATTATTATAGCCAGAAAATGTGTTAATGTGGTCATAATTCAAAAGTTTCAACTGGTTTTCTGGTTCTGGTAAATGCTATCAAGTTAGCAGGCGCACTTAGACCAACTATCGGACAGTATCGGGTATCGGTCGGTATCGGATCAGGACATGCCAAACTGTATTGATATCGGCCGTATCGGATCGGTATCAGCCGATACGGCAAACCATAGTTAGCACCCATATCTGGTAAAACCAATCAAACACGTAAAGCAAGATTCAACAATTGAGCTCAACTTTTCAGTTAGACTCATGGCCATACCCCAAGGTTTGCCATCTCAAGTTTGGTTCACCTCTCAAAGATGATTTAAGTAGTTCAACAACTTTTCCGTACCCCACTTGATTAAGTATGTACAACTCCTCCCCTCTCAGGCATCCAAAAAGTAGGTGGGACAGAAAGGTAGGAGAGAATGAAAACATCTTTCCTGAAGAAGAAGCAACGGCAACACGATAAGAAGCAACGACAACACGATAACCGGGCAGCATCAGGAAACTCCTTTTTCTTGCACATTCCCTCCTCTTTTTCTGGACAATTATCACCAGCCAATATTAACAACTTGCTGAAACCATGTAGAAAAACGATTCCAAGAGAAAGAAGGTTGATGCCTAGTTTTCCAGTGGCATCCATCTGTTTGAAGATGAAGGTGCTTGAAAATTTGAGTCGAGATCCTAACTTCATCTGGTGTAAACACGAGTACCAGACTATGTCGAACAAGATTCAACTCAAAATATTGTTACTTTCCTTATGCTCCAAAGTGGTTACAGGAAATCAACCCTTTCAATTATCAACATACCAGTCATTTCATTTCATTGCTGCATAAAATTCAACATTTTTGCAGTTCGACTTTGTTCGTGTACATCCCACATGGCAAGATCATGAAACAGTCACCTATAGCTCCAGAAAATCGTCAGAACTTACAAAAGGATTTCCTAGAGAAAACCTAGAGGATACATCTCTTCACATTTTAATGAGTGAAGCACATATTTACATCAATTGAAAGTGCAAGAAAAAGCTGGATACAAGCTTATAGAGGTCCAATAAAATCATCTTCTCATATATAGTTGTGCCTCTGCTTCAAATGGAAGACCATTAAAATAGGGCCAAAGTAGAACTTTTAATTGACATTGGAATGATAGGGACAGTCATACAAGGTAAAAAAGATTATGTCATCCCAGTTTCACTAAGTCTTGCTATTATGTTCACGTTTTAATGACTGATGCACCAATTTATGTCTATTGAAAGGGCAAGAAAATGCTGGACACGAAGTTATAGATGTCCGATAAAATCAACTTCTCATATGTAGTTGTGCCTCTGTGCTTCAACTGGAAGACCATTAAAATAGGGCCAAAGTAGAACTTTTACTTGGCATTGGAATGATAGGGACAGCCATACAAGGTAAAAAGGACTACCATCACCAGTTTCACTAAGTCATGCTATTATGTTCACATTTTAATAACTGATGCACCAATTTACGTCTATTGAAAGGGCAAGAAAATGCTGGACACAAACTTATAAATGTCTAATAAAATCAACTTCTCATATGTAGTTGTGCCTCTGTGCTTCAACTGGAAGACCATTAAAATAGGGCCTAAGCTGAACTTTTACTTAGCATTGTAATGATAGGGACAGTCATACCAGGTAGAAACTAGAAAGGAGTATGTCATCACCATTTTCAGTAAGTCATGCTACTATGGTCAAACAACACCAACAAATGAACAGTACAATCAAAACTGCTAAGAAGCATTGTTGTCAATTAATTTGAAATATATAGCATGAACAGACGATACACCCATACCTCGAGTTATAAAAGATTTGAAACACACTTTTAGTCGCCACAGCATCAGCAACAGCAGTCAGTGTACCAGGACTTGTCTGGGTACAGACTGCATAATAAGGTATACTGCTCTTGAGTTGAGCTGCTCTCCTGATTCCCAATCTGAGATCTCCATTATTACCCCTATTAAAAGCCCAAAAAACGACAACTTGAATAACTTTTCTTAGTTTTTCATATACCCAACATTCTTATGCCTACCTAAGAAACAACACAGCATCCCCTGAGACGAGCTTCTTCTTGTTGACAAATGCACTCCATCCAGTAGTAAGAAGATGTCTGCGAGGTTGACCTGTTAAGCAACCAAGTCAACAATAAATGTTAAAACATATACAACCAAATTAACAGTTAATCCCCCCCCCTTTTATTTTTTGTAGATCTGTTGGTTTGGGGCGTTCATCTCGTGTCTGATTTATGTCCAACAAGACAATTGAAAACAGAAAAAAAATTAGTACTAGTTCAAAATTCTGAAGACTTACATCTATCAACAGAATAACCGAGTGAGATTTTGTGCATAAAATTTGTACTTTATACCATTCCGATTGCAAATTAAGCCAATCTGGACTAGAATTATTCCTCAAACCCAAAGTTGTGTCATTCGGTCGTGATAAAACAGTTAGGGTGAAAGATACTGGAAAGTTACATCTTGAGCTGATGTTTTAATATTCTGTAGTAAAGTAATCAAAATATCAATATACCAAGTTTGAGTTACAAAAATCTAGCTACTCAAATAGAAGATCAATTTAAGATTCAGAAATAGAGGTAAAGAAATCAAAGCATACAGTATCCCAGGGTCGTGAAGCTCTGGCTGGTTCATTGTTTCTTTGTGAAAGTGCTCTGCATGCAATAAAACCTCCCAAGCCTACAATTGCATGTCCAAGCTCAGAAGTCAGAATCACATCTCACAAATAAATAAAGTATTTATTTAACTAACTTCAATTAGATAGAATTAAACAAGGAAGATTACCAATAGGTATGATGCATGCATCAGAGCCACCAGAAAGCATCACATCCTGCAAAAATAAGCCTTTTAAATGATTAAGTGCTGACGTATAGTTGTTGAAGAAATTTACATAGTAAGTCTCGACTTACAGCTTCACCTCTTATAATATGGTTAGCTGCATTTAGAATGCAATAGTTGCTCGTGGCATAAGCAGTCGAAATTGAATAATTTGGGCCCATCCAACCCTAAGATTCACGAAGAAGACGATATATGCACATAAATACTTACCTATATATCTTCCTCAAAACAACACACTAAATCTGGAATAGGATTATTTTTGCCTACCAGATCCTTTGCAAGCATTGCAGAACCCATGTTTGTGGTTGCAAACGGTACACAAAAGGGGTTCATCTTCCTGTATGAAACCATTAAAGCTTCAACTGAATCACTAAAAACCTGTTCACAAAATTATCAATTCCTTAATGTACTGAATATAATACATGGTATCTATTAATGCATCACCGAGATTTATGCACATGTTGGTTTGGTGTACTTTATCCTGCAGCAGAATAACTTTCAGAGTGAGATTTTGAATATAATACTTGTGTCATGTCCATAAAATTTGTGTCGTGTTCATGCCACAACGTGTCAAACATGTATCCGACACAACACATATACTCCAAACACATTAAGGAATGCCACAACTGTTTTGTCCTTGTCGCAGTGTCCATTTCTTAGTGATTTCCAATCCCCAAAGTCATTTAACTAAATATAACAAATTGGACCAATATACTGAACACCAATTCACCAAATCTAAAATGACTAAAACCTGTCATGAAGAACACATAGCAAGAACTAAGATATTCTGATAGCTCAATTAAAGGTTTTGACTATGAAATCAATGGAACTCGATTTCCTTGGTCGACTTTCCCAACGATAATTTCCACATCAAGAAGCTTCCTTTAATAATTCAATCAAATAAAAAATGACTCAGAAAATTTTAAGAAATAAAGGAAACTTTTTCTTACCTACGGTTCTGTAGGGTGCTATCGATGTACTCCAGCAGCTATACGATGGAAACCTTCTTGAGTCGACCCCCATTAACGAACCAATTGAGCTGGGACACGAGCAACGCATACTGGGTCTCTAATACATCGGAGACCAGGATCCATAACCGATCCGACCCGACCGGGCTCACGTCCACCACCTGGATCACCTAGAGTCATAAAGTTCTATAGAGATGCAATGGGTAAGCAAAAGCCTCATATATAACTACAGAGGCATTTCGACAAACACTGTCAATACAAAAAACCTCAAGCTAATAAATAGAACACAATAGAGAGTAAGCTTTTGTTAGCATGGAGTGGATGGGCTTCCTTCTCCAATGCTTATGAGAAGAAGAAGAAGAATGTTTTATGTGACAGGAAAGATTGACTCAAGCGTTCTTTAGGTGTAAGAAGAAGAAGTAACAAAGTTCCTCTTTTTTTCGGCAAAAACCCTAATTTCTAATTCACCAACTCATAGTTATCTACCGGTACCAGAAGAAGGAGAAGCCTCCTCCTCGACCTCAACTTCCTCCTTTCTTCAAAATCCATAAATGATTGGCTAAAAGCGGAAAGAAAACAACCAAACAAACCCTAATTTCTTACACTCACGAAGAGGAAGAGAGGTCGGGTCCTTGGAGTCCTAGTCGAGCGCAAGCCAGCGGTCGTTTCTGGCGATCACCTCCCCAGGGCCTTCCTCCAAGCCGAACGACAGAGAGGAAATGGGACGCGGAGTAGATCAACATGAAGAAGAGAAGAATGAGAGAATATAAGTTTTTCTAAACAAGGAGAGGGACATTAAAAGGGGGAAAGAAATTTTCTGAAGGGAAGTGGGACAACAGAGGATTATGATATAACTAGTATTATGATATTTGATATAAATATTTTTGGTACGGTCAATTCGGTTATAATTTAAATATTAATGTCAAATACTATCATAATCATAATATTTTGTTTATTTAACTTTTTTAAAAATTACTTTAAGTTTTTTGTTACAAGAAATATTTTTTTTTTTGTGACTAATACTTTATTGTGACGACGAATTATTTGGTAACTAAAAGCAACTTTTAAGTGACAAGAATAAAATTTTAATCTTGTGGCTAATACTTTTATGTGACAATAATATTTTCTTGTAACTATAAAAAATATTTTAAGTGACAAGTATTTTCCTTAACACACATAAATTGTCTCTAAAATCTAAATTTTATTTCAGTGACAACATTAAGTGACGACCAATAAAAACATGGTCACTAAATGATTTAACTATGTGACGGAAAACAACTGTCATCACAGAATCAAATTATGAGTGACAACAAAAATTATTCGTCACAAAAATATCCCTTTCAGTGACAAATTGTACACTTGTCACAGATTACTTGTCACGGAAACCCGAATTTCTTGTAGTGCCGACCAGGCCAAACCCCCGTACAGTGACCCGACCCCCTTTACCTATATAACGAGAGAGTTTGGAGACTTTCTCGAAAACCCTAATCCATCACCCACGCCACGCACCCCCCCCCCCCCGCTGTTTGGGCGGCCACCTGATCCTGCGCGCCACCGGGGGCAGCTATCGCTGGCCGGAGGCCGACCACGCGCGCGCAGGTTGCGACAGCAGCCACAACACAGTAGCAGCGAGCACATGGAATAGGCCAACTTCGTGGCAACAGTTCGTCGCCTCCAGTGGGTCGTTTCGTGAACCATTCGATCTGGTATATTCACAACATGACCCCCTCCTAATCCCTTCAATTATTTCAATTTAAGTTCCACCATACGCACCGTAAATCGAGCCCAAATTTGTCGAGAAATCTGTTAAAAATAGAACAATATAGGCACTCAAGACCCTAATTTAGAAGGCTAAATTCATGACAGGAAATAGGGTTATTTAAATCTATTTAAACACAGTTGCAGATAACTATAGGGCTTTGCAATGCATTACGCAGAAGTTGATTTTCATCGACTACGTGCCGAGAAATCAGTTTCAAAGATTGGCGAAAAAACTGTTTTAAAATATTAAAAATCTAGAAAATTCCTTCGATACGACATGCGTCCCGCCAATCCGAGCGGCGTGGTCACGAACCGAAAGCATCGAAAGGTGCGCATCGGCTTCACGGACGTCTAGACTTTGACGGAATTCAAATTGGTTTCGTGTGCGCGAAGAATTTGATGCGTATCCATCAAAATTTACCGTATCGGCCTCTTTGTAAATTTTCTAATTACTATGTGCACGTTCGTCAAATCGAGACGAAACTGGCGCCAACAGAACTGTATCATTTTTCTGGTCCTGTATGCCAAGTTTGGTCCAATTCTGAGACAGTTGATCGGATTGCCATTTTGCGGGTCCCACGATCCGACTCAACGGACAATTTTGTGCACGGCTCTCCGGAATCCAACTTTGGACATACTATTGGGTTCGTAGCGGAAAATTGGACCCGTAGACATAGAGTTTGACGACTTTAGAGACCACTCACTCTGGCACGCTTTTTGGTGCAAAGCGGATTCTACGGCGGACATCGTTTTGGCCCGAAATTATCATTTTGTCTCTGTGTTCGGAATTGGACTTAAGGACAAGCAATCCTAGCTAATTTGACTATTCTAAAAATATTGGTAATGTTTGTTTCAGCATCCGGAGACTGTTGTACGAGTTTGACTGTTGTGGCTCACTGAGTGGTTTGGATTATTAGTTTCACCAGCAAAAGACCTCAGGCGAGTACAGTTTGTTGTTTGTTTTCGATATTGATCTTTACTATGCATCATTGTTAGTATTAGATATGTGATTTCCGTTTTCATGTTTTGATATATTTTGTCGTGTCGGAGAGGTGAAGTACCTAGGATGTGTGATCTGACCTTATACAGTATATACAGTGTAGGCAGTGATTCATTATTGATTATACCTTGTAGACAGTGTTTTATTATACCGTGTAGATAGTGTTTCATTATTGCTTTATACAGTGTAGATAGTGTACATTATACAGTGTAGATATCGTAGACCGTGTCGTGTAATTGTCCCAAGACCGATCACATGTCAAAGGTACTTCAGTCAGTCAGTCAGTTGGTGAGAATTTTTCTTGTATTTCCTTTACTGTCTTTCGGTATTTAGTTTTATTCTGTCTTTCTTCGTTTATTTTTCAAATCATATATTTAAAGGCTAACCTCTGTTGTATAGTCATTTTCATATATTGGAACTGCATTCAGTGAATTGTACTCGTTTCATTCCTGACTGGAAACCAACATTTTTCAAGTTAGCTGTGGCTTCACGTAGCATTGGGAGATACGGGTGTACTTGCAGACGAAAACCTAGAGATTAGCTAGATGATGAGTTGTAATTATTTCAATATTGGTAAGAGTTTATATTCTTCTGCAAATGTAAAACTTAAAAATATTGTAAATTAAATTAATTTTTGTGAATGAGCATTATTTATGATTTTGAGCATTGTGGCTAGACAGCGTTCTACCGTCGATACTGCGGCGTAGGCTGGCTTGGACACGCACTCGTATCCCAAAAAACGGGTACGGATTGTGACACCGTCGTTTGGAGGGCGCACGTCCGCTCGATCCAACAGTTGAGGGCATATGGAACTCTATAAATCAACTGCTGAGTGAAAACAAAGTGCATAGTTTGAGGATGTATAGGATGTCCTATAATTCTTAAGGATCTTGGGTTTCCAACTTAATTCAATTTAAGCCCTGCCATAGGATTCTTCAACCGAAATGCTACACAATTGTTATGAAAATCCCAAATAACCAAAAGTACATGAACATTATTTTGTAATTTCTCACACTTGGATTTTAGATATCCAAAGCATACTAAATTCTTTTTATTCAGTAATCAAATACTAGTGCTTATTGCAGTAATTTTTTTTTTTCCGAGAGTACAGTAATGGTTAGTTGCACGGATTCAACACCACAATTTTCCAGACACGGCAACACAGATTCACACCTATTTTGGTGTCCTAGTGTATTTAAGGATATTCGTTGCGCGTCCAATACGTGTTCAACACGGCACGGCATGAGTTTTAGAGTGTTCGTGATTCTTAGTTTAGTGCTGTAATTTTCTAGAATCTTTATTCTTTGATGCGATTAGTGATTTCACCTACTCCATAAGTTCCTTAGGAGCGGCCAAGGTATTCTTTGATGCAATTAGTGACTTTCACCTGATCCACAAGTTCCTTAGGAGCGGTCAAGGTAGCAATATCCAATTCAAATGCATTATTTGTGTTGCATAATCTTCGCAAAAATACCAAAGGGAAGACGTATTTTCATTATAACTAGTAGCATACGTTTCATACGGAACTCCACTGAGAGCTTAGCTGGAAAAGAATCATCAGTATGAAATGATTATGAAAATATATACATTTTCTTGCCTTTTCAAAAAAAAAAAAAAAAAAAAAAAAAAATCTTCCAGAAGTCAAAACCGGATGATTCCCTTTAGTAGCTACTGATTTTCTAAACAAAGGTTGAAAGTTTCCATTGTTTTGCTCGAGTCTCACGTTGGAATATGAAAAGAAAAGAAAAAGTCCTAGGCTGTATTTGGTTTGATAGAAAATTGAACGAAAAGAAAAAGAAAGTGAAAATGGATTTGCTACGTTTCGTTAAGAAGGAAAGAGAGAGAGAAGAAAAAAGTGGAAGAAAATGAGAGAATCCTAACAAATAGAAAATTTCCGAACTTTTTCCCTCTAAATACCACCTGCCTCAATCTCCTCTCATTTTTCTTTTCTTTGCATTTTTGTTCTTATCAACCAAAAAAGCCAAAAGTTTCCTTCTTTCTCTTCTCTTCTCTTACTTTCCTCTTTCTCGCAAACCAAACACAGCGGAAGTGAACATTCAACCCATCAAGCTATTTGCAGTTAGGTTTTACTTAAAATCTCTAACATTCCCCAAACCCTTAGATTTGAAAATATATGATAAGATAGTATTTGGAATTTTAAGACGGCAAACTTACTATAAACCTATCATCTTCCATTATGGATATTTTCTTACCTTAATCAGATTGATTTCATAAATCAATCATTGTCAATATGGTTTATGGAAATTGTTAGAACAAATATAGAAACTCAACCCTCTGAAGACTCCTATACACTTGGGCCCACCAGTGGACAAGTATACTTCTTTTTCGCATAAATAATTCTTATTAATCCTTTATCTTACCAATTGCTTCCTCCTATTTTGCCTATATAAGTTTTTCCCAATATCAAACACGAAGTATATAGCCCAGTGTGCACTACGGCATTAAGTAACGCATTATGACAAAATCTCCTTCAGAGTTCCTGATTGTGACATCATACACTCTGCTTAAAAGGTTTTATGCACCCAATATCCAATATCACCCAAACGCTTTATATCCGCTAAAAGGGTGAAATATTACATGTCCTAACATTAGACACTGTAAAATCCACTAGTGCGTCAGGAGACCAACACATACCATCCTAATCTCATAATGAAACTTGCCAACATTTCCACCCACAATGATAGCTACAGTTGCGTGAAATGAACTAATGATTAAGCAATATCCTATACGCGCTCCAAGTCGGGTTCGAATGTTAATGCTCAAGGACGGAATTAGAAATCTGAACTGGGATAGACTTGAGTGGGTTAGAATGGGCTAGGTATAGACTGATTCACAAAAAAAATACAAAAAAAGAAAAGAAAAGGGGATAGGCTCAGCCCACCCCAGCCCCCGCCTCGGGTCCGCCCTTGCTAATGCTCACAGCCTCACATATTTCCGTTGCAATCGATTCCCTAGCTTTGGATTACCAAGCTTAGTCTCCACCACCTTTAGTATTATAATCAACCATAAAAAATCACACTTCCAATATTCATAAAATCAACCCATCTTCATCTTTATGAAAGGAAATTGAGTTCTGAAGCCAATATATATATATATATATATATATATATATATATATATATATATATATATATATATATATATATATATATATATATATATATATACTCTCGGCATATCCTTCCAAGAGGTTGCAGGTTCGAGCAATGGGAGAAGCACATTTAATTCCATATGGAAGAATAAATGTGAGTGCGGGCCGGATGCGGTGAGATACAAGTGCTGGTGCGGGCATTCGGACCGAGCCTGATGCGGTGATATACAAGTGCTAGTGCGGGCCTTCGGGCCAAGCCTGATGCGGTGAGATACAAGTATGGGTGTGGGCCTTCGGGCCAAATTTGTAGGCCTTCGGGTCAGGAGTCTATAACACAATTACCTGTTCAAAAAATATATATATATATATATATAGAGAGAGTGATGGTAAGCCTATATATACTGTCCAACATAAGCTCTGGGTTTGATTGCGACTATAAGTAATTATCTACAACAGGGGCGGCCCTGGCCCAGACCCCCAGGCGAAAAGAGGGTACCAACATGGATCCATCTCAAATATAACCAGTATGTATCATGTCTCATTTTTAAGAAAAATATATTGTGGTGTAGTGGTTATAATTTTATACCTCTACTTTAGAAGTCCTTGGTTCAAATCTTGTTAGCAACAAAATTTGGTCATATTTACACCTTTTTTTTTACATTATGTACAGAGAACCATTTTGGAAGTTTTGCCTCAGGCCCCAATTTGCTCAGGGCCGGCCCTGATCTACAAGCATTTTTTCAGGTACAGAAGGTTGGTTCCCCAGTGTACCTGAAACTATGCAGGTTGTAGGCTCGAGTGTTTTGTTGGCTTCGCATCCTTCACTACAATAAGTTTTAAGGGGAAAACACACCTAGCCGGGGTCCGGGTTGGTCACTGTTGCAAGAGCTCTATGGAAGTAGAGGCAAAGGTAACTTCACATGGAGTCATTCCTAAAACCTAGTGCTTGCAGCAGGCAGGTGTGCCAATGTCCATCTTGGCTACATAGCTTGCAGCAATAAAGCAAACTTGAAGGGCATTGGCAAGTTACAGAAAACCAAAAAAAACTGCAACAGCACCAGGTGCTGTGTGCATGCTTGCAGAGTATTCCCTCCAAGCAAACCAGACACCAAATTATTGGGGAAGTTTTCCACAGGCTAAAGTGCATGTCCTCATTGCAGCTCCCAGCAACACTCCCCCCATTCCTTATTTAGACCCTAATTTCCTTTAAATGTAGAAGTCCAAAACCCATACCATTTACTTTTTCCTAATGAAGTTTGTATCGTAACTTCCATCGTGCGCTAAGCTAAAATAAGAAGATATTTCATAAGAGAAATAACAATTTAAAAATAAAGCTGGTGATCCCAGGGTAGATTCTCCAAAAGCAAATTGGTAATAACCACTTTTTTCTGCAATAAGGTAATCTCAAACTGGAAAGAGTTTTCTTACCATAACCAGCAGTCTGAACATCAAACCCTTCATCCTAGCAAAATGACAAGGTGAAGTTAATATTTATGAATTATGAATTGCATAGATATTGATATCCAGGATACAATTTTCACCTGTAGTTCCCGAATCGATGGCAAACTTCCAGTTATTGAGTATGGTTTTACATAGCCAACCACTTCTTCAGTTGCTTTGCATAAGACATGGAATCCACGAGAGTTGAGATTACATGCAACTCCAGTCATTGTAGACTCATCAAAGCTGATTGTTAGCCTACAAAACATGAAGATAAATATGAAATATCTTTACCAAGTTAAAGAAATGCGTAGATTGATGAGTAATAGCAACCACATTAATGTATGTTTTACGACAAACAACAATGTTATATCGTCAAGGTGGATATTGATTTTATCAAGTGGACAACATAATCCATTTAATTCAATCGGTGTATTACGTCAAGAGTTACACTAACATCTTCAATAATCATTTTCGTATTTGTGATTGTGAATTTTATGGAGCAATTTGTATGCTTCAAAGAGAAAGGAATTAAGGAAGCATGTTGTAGCCTTGTAGGAGGTTTAAGCATTTGTGATGAATGTTTCAAGAAAAGAAAATTCCTCACTTCAGGATGTACAAACTACAAAGACATACTATATTCTCTTACAAATTAGATGTGAAAAGGAATAGGAGATTTTCACCTTCCTCTCAAATCTTCATCTGGAAGAACGTATTTTGACACCGGTCCTCGTGTGGGTAGTTTCTCTATGTTGGCGTTGATATCAGCTGCATATTATTGTAGTTTCTTGACCACATCTGCCGTACTGCATGCGCACTAGACAAAATGGGAAATCAGTTCTGTTTAATGGTAACAATTAAAATGTCAACATAACAAAAAGTAATAAATATTATCCTGTAGTAACTTCATCTCAAAAGAAAACAATCGTAACCACAGTAACTATATTACACACCTGTAGAAGGGAGTTAACCTGCAATAAGAAAGAACACAATGTTAGATGCATTTTTCATTATCCAATGATTAAATTCTATTAATAGAAGCATATTGAGGGATAAAAACAAATTTAATTAGCATTTCAATCTTAATTAACTAAGACACCCAACATAAACATAACACCTCTTGATACTTCTAAAAAAATGCTAATTGTACTTCCATTTTTATCAATACTGGCCTCTAATATAGAAAATGAGAAACATTAAATAATAAAAGAACAACTTTATGACAACGAAACCATCCAAATTTAGATATTGTTGGTGTTTTTGCCTTTAGACTAGGAAAGATAGTCCCACATCGGCTACACCAAATGATAAGTATCTCAATATAATGCATTGCTTGTGTTGAGGTGTGCACATGAGGTGTAATGGGGCACAAGTGTGTGCCATGTAGGAGTATTTTCCTAGAAGAAAAATGATTAATTCTAACAATGATGTAAGTTAATTTTTGTTGATCGGACTCGGACTCCAGGATGCCTCGTGTGTTCGGGGGGGTAGGCGTGGGCTAGCACTCGACTATGTTGATTGTGGGATGATGTAAAACATCAAACTCTAGTTTAGAGTATTAATATTTTAGTCCCACATCAGATAGGAGAGATGGTGAAGTCTCACTCCACTCTATAAATAGAGCCCCCTGACCTCCTTTCTAAGATGCACCAAGAAGAAAGTTAAAGGAGTCCGTGAAGTCCAGGAAGTCCGTTCAAGTCTTAAATATTGACTGATGAGCACGCAGGGGGCGTGATGCCGCACGAGCCTGGGGTTGCGCTCGTGCAAGGCAAGATGATAAGTTCTCAAATAGTTATCTTTTGATTCGATATTAACAACGAAGGAAACAGAGTATACGAAACAATTCTCTTTATTGATATCCGAAACTGAGATTTACAAAAGCTTTCAATAGCCTAACAACATATGCCAGATTGGCTACAACACTCAGGTTCTCTCTTGCCCACAAAGGATTTCACCGTTCCATACATCATGCCTTCTATATCTCGGGCTCAGCAATCCAGTTGCATAGTCCGAGCGTCAATGCGATCGCACGCTTCAATGCGCTTCGGCATTCCAAGCCTCAACACGTTCAAGCAACGCTTCGCCGTGAGCCATCCATTCCCTGCACCCTGTATGAAGCTGGTGGGGGATCAGTACGTTCGTCCTCGCATGTACTGAAGCAAATATCATCTTTCCAAACCGACATTTTAATATTTATGTTGAATCATGCAACTTAGCTTATGATCTTGCTATGTTCTCCTTAGGATCAATTTCATGGCATCTTCAAAACCGTAAAGCATGTTAGCATATCAGGCATGTTATCGAATTGAATAGACAAGCAAGCAATCTCGTATTTGATTCGTGGTGCGACTTTTTACCAAGTCGACGCACTCGCCCTTGCACCGACGCAAGGTGAATACGCCGCATTCCTTTCCTGTCATGTTATATGTGCATCTCTAGGCAGGATCTTTATGCGGGACGCATACGCGCCTACACTTTCAATCCATCGTTCCTTAACTATATGAGGGCCGTTGGCGTATCCACGCTGGAATGGACTAAAGGAGTTCCTTTCTTTTCTCTCCTTCTTTTCTCAATATTTGGTCGGGCTGCCCGGCGTTTCACGGGTTGGGTCACATCCCAACAACCGAAACGTTCCCGCTGCATACCATCATTTGTGGATTTTTCCATCTTGTTTAAGGATGTGCGCCTACAAAGATTATTCGATTCCCTCCTAGGCCAAGCGGTTCCGGGGCGCTCCGGCATTTAACCGTTTGGGGGAAACACCCGTGCACGGGAGATATCATATTTTATCTCTCGTCCATTCCATTCGACCATGCAACGCCCTTATCATTCAAGTAATCAAATTCAAACAACCAAACATAGTCTTGAGTCCGAGACTCAGACTTTATCATCTCGCGTCTCTTCCGTTAACTTTATGTGTTCTTACGTTTTATACTTCATTTTCAATGATCAATGGCATCGTGCCTCAACTCAATGCTCGTCAACCGAACGACCCGAAGGTCTCGAACACCTTTCGAGGCACCATGTCATATCCGACAGTTCTGCCACATTCATGCCACAACTGTATTCTTTCGCAACGAAGCCATATTTTATTATCCCGTGCACGTAGGCACGTTTCGACCGTATTCCCATGTTCTATAACTTAGCATTCAATGTTCGGGGCTTGCGCGCTAGGGTGCTCGCCTATTGTCTTTCAATGTTCTAGCCGTCTAACTCGTGCAACAAAGGCACGGTATGGTTCGTGCACTAAGGCACTCGCCGAATACAGTTATCCCATGTTCTTATGGCTTGCACACCGAGACGCTCGCCTTAGTGATATCCAATGTTCCATAGCGACTCGTGCATATTGATGCACGTTTCATTTCAATTGTACTAACTTAGTGTTCAACACACTATGATTTATCTCCGATCGGACCACGCCCGTAGCGTCGATAGGTAACTTAGCATACAATGATATATTTGACTTATCGAATGAAAGAGTAAAAAGAAGTCAATCCTCCCACCTTGAGTCGATACGCCTTTGTCATTTCGCCGAGCCGATACGGCTCGATTTCATAACTTTGTTGCACGGCCACTCTCCTGACTTAACCATTCGAGCACTTCGTGCTTCATTGAATTATACGTCTGATTTGCCTTACCGTGCCCAAGTCTCAGCCCGTCGCAAGGCGACAATTTAATTTCGTGGACCCCTTACTAAATATGGTAAAAGATCGACCTCTAATATTTTCGCGTCAAAGTATAACCTGCACACGAAACCAACTAAAATCAATACTTGCATCGATTCGGACTTGCGCCTTGGTCGATTCGATTTCTTAGAATCTTCGAGCCGATTCAACGCACTCATCCTTCGGGGCAATACGGCACTTCGCATCGATTCAACTCGATGCATTCTTTCGGGACAAGGCAACTCTTCGCATCGAATTTTAGTTTAATGCGTTGTTCGGGACAACGTAACTCTCGTATCGATTCATATCGATATATTTTATTCCCTCAACGCGACTCGTTGAGTCAACGCTTCAGCGTAATGCACCGTGCGGAGCGGGGCATTACAGAATATACCACTCAAAACAAGGTTCGTCCTCGAACCAAAACCAACACTCCGACTAAGTGTTTTATAGATCGTTTCACGATCTCGTTCCACCAATGTTGTTCAGTTTCACACTATCTCGCAAGCTTTTCACTAACATTTTAAAGTCATCCCTGAGCTCGATTTGAATTTTTTTTGTATACAACTCGATTTGGATCCATACCTATATTCAAGGCGTCCCGAAGATATATGTATTTTGACCAATTCCAGTGGTAGCAAATTGGAACAAAGCTGACAGGTAAATTTCAATCCTATGCTTGCCATCTCGTACTCTTGATCGAACTTATCCTTAGCAACTGTTCTCGAAATTTCATCGCATACGTATATTCGATACATGCGTGATTCATTCAATAAAGTCACTGTACGCTACGCAATTCAAAATCTTCTGTCTCATTTCGTATGTTTCATATGGACTACCAACTCTATGCGTCGCGTCAAGCCGTCGTGCATCCAATCACAACGAGTCTTCATAATGCCATGCATTCGAAGTCGCCACCCAACTATTTTTGAAGTCTGGCTATGCAATCTCGATTACGATTTCTTTATCAACATTCGGGACTATGCCCGCTAGGTTACTTACATAGTCCCCGTGCTTAACTTCTCCCGACGCAACTTTAAATTGACATTGCACAAAGGCTACAATCTATCCGACATGAAAGTTTACATCAAGGCGATGGTGCAAAAAGGCAACGATCGCCTTGACACGAAGGTCTTTACGATACGCCTTACGTTCGATTCCTATCGAGTTGGAAATTCACTAGCCAAATTCCCGACTTATTCGTCTCGCAACATCGAATGTAAATTTCAATTCACGTAAGCTCAATTGCAAGGTGAATTCGAATCTAACAACATGACTCGTAAGTCATTTCCTTATCCTTCCCTCTCGTGTATGGAACGACTCTCGTACTCGCCTATTCGAATCACCAAGTCCGTTGGTGAATTTCTAGTTCGACCGTCGACCAACATAACCATTCATGTATTCATCTGACGAATACTCAAAATCTAACTATATCATTCTCAATCGAAAGCTGTTCCAACAATTCTCGATCGCCTAGACTTATCGTCAACATACACCGTGTTATATTTGTTATCGGTGCAATCTCACATGCAATATCGCATGGGTCATCTTACGGTCTGCAGCATTTAATTTGATTTGGCGGTCAAGTCTTCTAGGGTCATCTGCCCCGAAGCTACGCTCGATGATTGTGGATCATCACCGAAGGACAGTTTACTACGAACCATGCTATATCTTATTTTGGAGCCAAATCACGTTCCGACGATTCTATGCGACTACCCAATTTCGGACAAAATTGTTTCTATCGGCGCAACTGATGCGCAACTATCCTCCGAGTCAAGTCATGTATTACCGTCGATGATTTTGCAATTTACGAAACATCTATTCATATTGAGTTCGAGTCTATCTTATTTTGCAGTCGACACACGAGATGCTATACGCATCGATCAATCGTCGATGACTTATAGTCTCGTCCTGATCAATCACAAAATTTACGATCAACCAAGTTCATTCATTCTCGTATCGTTACTTACAAAATTTTGATAGCGCAAGGCGCACTCCATTTTGTATTCTCACATCGTGCTTACGTTTCCTTGCGTATCGATCTTGATAGTTCATATCAATTTCGATAGTAAGTGGGTCGACTTCGAATCCGTTTCAACGTCGACTTAACTCGTATTAATATCGCATACATCCAAGTTCGCAACAAACTTTTCCATACGCATCCAATCGTTCTCCGATTTGCCCATCCCGCTATACTTTGATCGCGTAACCGAGTTACCGATTATCCAACATCGTGCCCTCGAGTTATACGATCTCGCCCTCTAAGTTTCACGTATTTTTCAGTCGTACTCAAATGAGTGTCGCCGTAATATAACCAACTATTTCTTAGGCACGATTACTCACGTCAACCAACTCTTCATCGAAGTAGCACATCGTGCGATTCGATTACAATTCACATCGCCTAACATTTCTATCAAAATCGTAAGTCGTGCGATTCGATTCGCCTAGCCGAACATTCCTATCGAGATCGCAAGTCGTGCGATTCGATTCGTCTCATCCAACATTTCTATCGAGATCGCAAGTCGTGCGACTCATTCGTAAGCTCGAGTTTTTTTTCCTTTTCCGTCGATCCGATTATTGCTTCAAGGCATAATCGTTCCGCTAGTCTCGGTCGTCCGACCGACTTATCATTTTCGTCCGACGTATTGTTCATCGATACTAGTCTCGCCTTATCGTCCCAACCGATCTTCGAAGAACACTTGCATCAACATACCGTCATACAAATTTCCAATCGAGTCTCGGTACTCTCCAGTCCGTTGCGGACAAACCTTCCGTAATTCTCACAATGCGTCGATGTAATTTATCGCACAAGTGCTATACCATATACCACTCGGAATCGAGTCATTCATTGCCTACCTGGTATGACATATACCACTCGAAATTTAAGCCATTTCCCTCGTATTATACTTAGTATAGACCAACGATCTCTTCCGACTCACAATTTCTGCAGTGATCGTGCTTGATCACAACCGTAACTTCGATTAATTCACATCCGACACAACTCAGTCAATGTTTTCGTTTGCCAACATAAGTTTGGTGTGCAACCGAACGATTCATTCTATCCATTTATGATTTCAATTATTTTCTTACGTTGCATCTCGTGAGACAATTTATTTAGATATGCATTACACCCCGTGCAATAAATTTTACTTCCGATACGTGTCGCACATCGTGCTACGATTTATTTCCGACATTTCTTTTCACTTGTATAATGATTTATTTCCAATTTCCTTTGCACTTCGTGCAACGATTAATTTGATATGCGTTGCACCACGTACAATGATTTTACTTCCAATACGCGTTGCACATTGTACGACGTTTATTTCCAACTTTTACCGCACCTCGTGCAACGTTTTACTCTAGACTTTCCAAGTCAATGCTCAATCCGTTTAACACGTTCGGTATTGTCTTATCACTTCTCACTTTTATTTTAACGCATATTCACATTAACTCGCTGCACATCGTACATCATTTTATTTCTCACTCAACATGTTACATTGTAACAGTATCTCAAATCGTATTTCACAATTTGTTGCACTTGCAGCAACTAACATTTTTACGGCTCGTTGTATTCAATGCAATATATCCTTCGCGACTTTCTTAGCAAACATCATGTAATTTCCAAAACACATGCGGCAAAATTATACGATTTGTATTAGACTTATTGTATGGAACATCCAGTGCGGCATCGAGTAGAGTCAGGAGTGATATCAAGTGGTGGTGGGCAACTTTTAGAATTGTAATGAAGCGAGTGTCCAGAGGAAATTGAGCCTAGAGCTCTGATACCAATTTGTCACACCCCGACCCGGAATCACCCGAATCATCGTCCTCACAGGGGGCGTGATGTCGCATGAGTCTGGGGTTGCGCTCGTGCAAGGCAAGATGACAAGTTCTCAAATGGTTATCTTTTGATTCGATATTAACAACGATAGGAAAACAAAGTATACGAAACAATTCTCTTTATTGATATCCGAAACTGAGATTTACAAAGGCTTTCAATAGCCTAAAAACATATGCCAGATTGGCTACAACACTCAGGCTCTCTCTTGTCCACAAAGGATTTCACCGTTCCATACATCATGCCTTCTATATCTCGGCCGCAGCAATCCAGTTGCGTAGTCCGAGCGTCAATGCGATCGCACGCTTCAATGCGCTTCGGTATTCCAAGCCTCAACACGTTCAAGCAACGCTTCACCGCGAGCCATCCATTTCTTGTACCCTGCATGAAGCTGGTGGGGGATCAGTACGTTCGTCCTCGCATGTAATGAAGCAAAGATCATCTTTCCAAACCGACATTTTAATATTTATGTTGAATCATGCAACTTAGCTTATGATCTTGCTATGTTCTCCTTAGGGTCGATTTCATGGCATCTTCGAAAGCGTAAAGCATGTTAGCATATCAAGCATGTTATCGAATTGAATAGACAAGCAAGCAATCTCGTGTTTGATTCGTGGCATGACTTTTTACCAAGTCGACGCACTCGCCCTTGCACCGACGTAAGGTGAATACGCCGCATTCCTTTCCTGTCATGTTATATGTGCATCTCTAAGCAGGATCTCTATGCGGGACACATACGCGCCTACACTTTAAACCCATCGTTCCTAAACTATATGAGGGCCGTTGGCATATCCGCGCCGGAATGGACTAAAGGAGTTCCTTTCTTTTCTCTCCTTCTTTTCTCAATATTTGGTCGGGCTGCCCGGCGTTTCATGGGTTGGGTCACATCCCAACAACCGAAACGTTCCTGCTGCATACCATCATTTACGGCTTTTCCCATCTTGTTTAAGGATGTGCGCCTACAAAAATTATTCGATTCCCTCCTAGGCCAAGCGGTTCCGGGGTGCTCCGGCATTTAACCGTTTGGGGGAAACACCCGTGTACGGGAGATATCACATTTTATCTCTCGTCCATTCCATTCGACCATGCAACGCCCTTATCATTCAAGCAATCAAATTCAAACAACCAAACATAGTCTTGAGTCCGAGACTCAGACTTTATCATCTCGCGTCTCTTCCGTTAACTTTCTGTGTTCTTACGTTTCATACTTCGTTTTCAATGATCAATGGCATCGTGCCACAACTCAATGCTCGTCAACCGAATGACCCGAAGGTCTCGAACACCTTTCGAGGCACCATGTCATATTCGACAGTTCTGCCACATTCATGCCACAACTGTATTCTTTCGCAACGAAGCCATCTTTTATTATCCCGTACACGTAGGCACGTTTCGACCGTATTCCCATGTTCTATAACTTAGCATTCAATGTTCGGGGTGAAATAACGTATAGGCAACTCTAGAGGGGGGTGAATAGACTTGTGTCGATAATCACCAAATAAAAAGTTAACTCTATATCACCTCCACAAAACAACTATCAAGATAGTAAATAAATCAGAAAGAAATACGGAAGTAAATAAAGATCAGAAGAGCATACGCAAACACAACAGTTTTAACCTGGTTTCCCTCGTGGAGGACTAGTCCAGGCCTGAGAACTCTAGCTCAGGATTGAAATCCACTATTTGTGAAATAGTGTACAACCACGTGCCTTTACTCAGAAGAGCACGCCAACTTTTCACAGATTCGCAAGTGGCGAAACTTGGAATTGTCCAAGTGACTTTTCTTTTCAACTCTTGCACACAACTTCTAGCTGATATCGCACTGAGCACCTTGGGCTAAGGAGAGTTGTGGCTTAGGAGATATGGAAGAATGAGGCTTGGAGTAGTAGAGCTTAGAAAGCTTGAATATTTGAAGGTAAGAGATGATTTGAAATGAAAGAATTCAAGCTCTATTTATACTACTCTGGGGAGGCAGAATTCGGCCAGAATTCTGCCCCAAGAATTCAAATTTTCGAACGTTGGACAGCTTGTAGCAAGCAGGCCCTAAAAATCATGGTGCTGGAAATCAGGAGACAGAGTTCGGCCCGAACTCTGTGTGGAGGCAGAGTTCGGCCCGAACTCTGTCTCCAGAAGACAGAATTAGTCCATTGGGCTTTTGGGCTTTGTGGAGCTTGGGCTTGGTTCAGGAATTGGTCTGTTTGAATGGTAGAGCTTTGGAGAGATATGTCTAGGGGTTGAGATGACTCAGTGCGACTCAACGTACACATTCTCCTAGACTCAATAAATTGAAGATTACAGACTTAGAACAATTAGAAAAACCAAGAGCCCTTTTGATGACGCATTTCTTCTGATATTTTAGCAGTCCTGAAGACGTCTTTTTCCTTGACAGCAGTCGTCCGAAGACGTCTTTTTCCTTGACAGCAGCGGAACCCCCGATGCGAGGCCTCGGATAGGTCGCTAGGCGGTTCGGAGAAATCTCTTTGTATGACGCTGTCTTTACTCCATCATTAATTCTTTATTGCCTATGTCCTTGTTTGATCATGTTTGATCATGCTTACTGCATGTCTACAAATACATGTTAGGCCAGCAAAATATGTTGCAGTACGATACAAGCAAAGCAGTTAGGCCAGCAAAATATGTTGCAGTACGATACAAGCAAAGCAATATAATATAGGACAATTAGGACAATGTTAAGTTTAAGTAGCAACATGATAGTGAGTATATGAATATTAGTGACATCATTATGTTAAACTTAACGGATTAGCCATATTCAAAAACACAATGTAATCATTGGGCCAACAATCTCCCCCTTTTTGATTATGGCAAATCGGTTAAGTTTAAGAAGGATACGATAGATGCATGTATCACTAATAAACATATATTACGAGAAGATTGTGTGCTAACTTAAACTTATTTGTCCCCCTTTGACATGATCAAAAAAATAAGCTCCCCCGTAATAAGAGATAAAATGAACTCAAGCATAAGGAGGAAGGCATAGACAATCATGATCAAGAAAGAATAATGGGAGAAGTGTGTAAAGACAAGTATAGAAACTACATACCCAATGTAGAGTGCCAAAAAGAAAATAGCTTGTCAAAACACAAATAGTTGGTAAAACTAAAAGAATTTAAAAATAATAAATAGATAGTTTACCAACATGAAATCCAAGAAAGACATCCAAAAGCATAGCATGATATGAAAATATTGCTCTAGATATGGAAGAGAAAAAAAAATTCAATCAAAACCCATGGAGATTAGATAATTGAAAAAAATAGATATCAAAGAAGAAAGATACCAATTGACATATTGAACTAGATATCAATTGAAATATAAAACTTGAAACATTGATCAATGAAACTATGATAGCACAATTGTCCACAGATAAATTGTGGAACAAAATAAACGAATGATCAATGTAAAAAGGAGCAATTGATATAAAATAATCTCATTATTTGCAAATCTATTTGCTTATCTAAAATTCATGCATTTGAACTCAATTACCTTATCATGCTATATGAATACCCTTTAGATAAACATGAAGGTAAAGGAGAAAATTGTTTGAGAAAGATAAATTCAAATGACTTGAATGCTCCCCCTCAAACTATGATCAATATAGATAAAATCATGAATTTTGGGTAAGTCCTCAACAAGGAAAGCCAAATCAATTAAACATACAAAGAAAAACCAAATCAAAGAAAGCACAATAGTCATCAAGGTAAAATACAAAAGTTAATATTTACGAAATGACCCATATAAAAGAGAGAGATAATATGATAAAAACAATTGCATATACTCTCAGAAACCTTTCACAAAAATAACAGTATCATAACCTCAATCACTAAAATAATGATAAAAATATGGGTCAATAATGAACAAGGTATACGACATATTAAAGGGTATAAATGAATTGAACCAATTTATTTGCTCCCCCTTAAAATATGCGTACCTAGTTTCCAAAGCACTTATAGCAAAAATGTTACCTTCAAGATCTAGGGGTAAATCAACTATTGATTTCTCCCCCTTGCTCAATGCTATAAAAACGTCTATAAAAAGATAACTTGTGACATAAGAAATGATACTAGGCTATGTAAAAAAAATATCAACTTTAGTCAAGAAGATATATCTACTAATAGTTACTAAAGATGAGAAATCAAAAGAATATTTCAATTTAGCACATGTAATCAAAAGAAGACATACATTAACCTATATAGAAGAATATCATATTGAAATATGATAGATCAATGCATGTTACCTTTTGAGAAGAAGATCATCATGAAAAGAAATAAGGTCAATTAGAAAAATATCATTATGAAAAAGAATAATAAGGACCATTAGAAAAATATCATAATGAAAAGGAATAATAAGGTCCATTAGAAAAATATCATCATGAAAAGGAATAATAAGGTCCATTAAAAACAATCATGATGAGAATCACAATATAGCTCAAAAGATAAAAATAAAACAAAAAAAAATGTCATCATGAATAAAGTCAATTAAATCAATCATGATGAAAGTCAAAATATAGCTCAAAAATAAAAGATAAAGCTCAAATATCATGTCCATGATTATCTAATTAAGAAATGATCAACCAATTTATTGTTTTGCAAGGACTATGTATGTTTTACCACATATGTACCCATCAGCGGGTAATAATCCAACCTTGCTAATACTAAATGAGAAAGCAATGAAGTTCAAATAGCAAGAGCATATGTGATAATCCATGAGTAGTCAAAGTAGAGTAATAAATTAACTTGATAACTACATAATTAGATAATATAGGACTAGTCAACCATTAGGATCAGTTATCAATAAAAGTAAACATGATCCAACGAATCTCATCAAGAGAAAATCCCAAATCCATATTTATAATACAATCTTACAAATCGATAAAAAATATGGAGAGAAAAAGTCAATCTCATTTAAATTGTTACAGATTTAATCTAAAGAGATGTAATCTGATAATATGATAAAATCATGACTACAAAAGATGAGAGAAGTTTAAAAGATGCTTATCAATTACTAGTATGGAAGGAAGTTAAAGCGATGAATCACAAACCTTAATGGAAGCAAGATAAAAAAATTTGTCAAACTAATTTTAGAGACCAAACATATGTATCTAAAATAGAATACAAATCTCATCAATAAAATTCATAAATCTTGTTTTTGTAAACTAGCATATCACATATAGATTGAAATTCAAGAAGATAGCTAGATAAGTGAAAGTGATCAAAAATTATGTAGCTTAATAATACATCGCAAATAAGTAAGGTAGCTACATAACTAATTAAGATTAATGAGATAGGTCATTAACATGATAAATGTGCTCATTAAATCTTAAGTCACTAACACTAAAAAATACATGCTTAAGCATAGAGTTCACAATAAGGGCAATACATTTTGAATGATCAAAATGATTTATATACTCTTTGTTAAGCAAGGATGAGAGTATAAGATAGGAAGTAAATGGGTTAGACTCTCATCAAGTAAAGGACAAAAGAGATGTTCATGAAAACACAATAAAGCAAATCTCTTTGCCTAATATTGAGATTAACCCAAGATAATGAAATAATAGATTGATCTAGAGAATGCAAAAAAATAAAAATAAAACCATTATGAAATAATAGATTGATCTAGAGAATCCAAAATTATAACCATTATGAAAGTGTATTCTCTAGAAATGGAAAATCTCAACATAAAAGTTCTACCCATAGTATCTAAAGACATGAGAATTATGATATATCAATTACATGTATTCTCATGTGCTACAAAACATCATTGGGCAATAATAATAAAATATTTATAGCTCAAAATATAGGGCTAGATATGATGAAGTATTCTGGAACTTAGCGGTGGATCCAGAACTAGATAATGGTTGCATGTAGACCTTAATAAATATTAAGTCTATAAAGTATTGATCACTTTGGGTTAGCTGTAGGGGCCGGTTCCCAGCTAGCGGTAGTCCGAAGACTAGTACACCGTGTCGCTTACACCTGTATGACAGAAGGACCCTTTCGGCTTGTTCCCAAAATGTTCTTTACTTTTAAGAACTTAGATTTAAAAGAATATATGCAGTATCATCAAACAACATCAAAATCCAAAAATCCTGATGAATAAGAAAGGTAAATACCCAAATAATAATAAAAGAATGATCATCAAAATTTGCTAAGAGTATTTTCAAAACAAATATTTTCATAATACACTTATGGAGAAAAATATATAGAAGATTCATACTCAAAATAAGTATGATGATTTTAACAAGTAAGGTAAAGCACAAAATCAAGCAATTCTTAAAAGAACTTCCATAAAAGTCATGAACAAGACACTAATAAACATTTTCTCTCAACATCCTAACTTGAAGAAGTAAAACAAATAAATATCAGAAGTTGGGAATCAATAATATATTCATATATATCACAAATAGGCATATATGAAAAGATCAAAAATCAATTAAAATGCATGTATCCATGAAGTCAACAAATAAAAGCCAATAAGATATCATCAAAAGAAGACTTTAAGGAAGGAGCTAATTGATTCAAGATGCGATAACACAAATTTGGTCAAAAGAATCAGTAGCTAAAATATGAGGTAAGCAAAAGTATGAATAGATACTCTTCAAAATAATATGAAACTTGAGCTTAACTCATATGCCCACGAAAAGATATTTATAGAAAAATAGATATCAATATAAGAAATACATGAACTACATAAATATATTCATGTATCATTAATAAATATTGAAAACCATCACAAATTAAATAAAATGTATAACTAAACTTTATTGGGCAGAGACTTAATAGATTCTCAAGAGGATAATCAAAATAAAATATAAGAATCGATAATGAATATATTATGCAAGCACAAGATTAAAAAGAAGTATAAGTATATACTTATCAAAATTATAAGTAGCTTGTGCTAAACACATATATTCACAAATAGCAACTAAGATAAATATGACATATTAAATACAAATCGGCATGAAGTAACTATCTCAAAACTTTAAAAATGGATAGTCAAACTTTAAAACAAAATTCAAGAATCAAGCTCCTATGAATTAGAGGGATATACATGCTTTATAAAGACAAAGAATAGCGAGCATGCATATTTAAATGTGTCACACTAATTAGAAAATGAGTGATAAACTACATAGTGTGAACTAATCATTTAAGCTAAGTAACCAGTCATGCTAGAAAAAAATTAACTAAGCATGCTTGTAGTATATCTCACATTGATTTATATAATAAGCAACTAAAGAATATCAATGTAAGGTAGTAGCAAGACATCAAGAGAAACATGCTAAATTCTACAAATATAAGCCATTTAAAGAAAATCGTTTAGCATGTACCAAAGTGGCTCTAGTGGCCACACTTGTGTTGGTGCAATTGCTTGAAAGATGACCTTTGAGCTTTGCAACCACCAACATGCTTCCTCGGTGCTATGTCTTGATACAAGTAGCTCCACCTACAATATTAGGCGAAGACTTTGGTATCCAAATAAACTTGGATCCACATTTGTTAGCTTTAGGGACCCATATACTATTTACTCTAGCATTGGTAGAAAAACTCCTACGAATAGGACAAGTTACACTCATGTGTCCAATGCGAGAGCAATAGAAGCACTTAATAATAGTGTGTGCACATGTATCGGAATGAGCATGATTATGAACATGTGACATACTAGAATGATGAATATCTCTAGAGTGAGCATGCATAGATTTGGTCTTAAGACTATCATGTTCTAATAGCAAATCATTATGCACACAAGTAAGAGAATCACTATGCATGGATTTGGTCTTAAGAATATCATGTTCTAATAACAAATCATTATGCAAACAAGTAAGAGAATCAAATTTAGCATTTAAAGTATAATTCTCTTTTTCAAATAAAGCAATTCTAGAAATAAAATCATCATTTTGTTTCTTTAAAGAGTCAATAGAAGAATCATGCAAATGATTTAACTCATGTGCTTGCTTCTTAAGATCTTCTATTGATGAGGAAAGAGATTTGATTTTCAAAATTAAAGAATCATTCAAACTCTTTAAAGAAACACAAGATGAGTTTTGTGAGTCAAGTCTAGATAATAAATCATTGTTTTCATTTCTCAAAAACTCATTAGCTTCTTCTAAATTAATAACCTTTTCTACAAGTTCTTCATTTGTAGAATGAAAAGCCTTAGCAAACTTTAAGGATTGGTTAGCCATGGCTTTCCACTTAGAGCACTTATTACATTTAGAAGAAACATGATTGTCTATGCTACTAGAAGTAAAATCCTCTTCATCGGAGAAGGAAGAATACGAAGCCATACACAAATAAACAAGGATCTACTATAAGGATGTTAAGCCTAACAATAGAGACCTTGCTCTGATACCAATTGAAATAACGTGTAGGCAACTCTAGAGGGGGGTGAATAGAGTTTGTGTCGATAATCACCAAATAAAAAGTTAACTCTATATCACCTCCACAAAACAACTATCAAGATAGTAAATAAATCAGAGAGAAATACGGAAGTAAATAAAGATCAGAAGAGCATACACAAACACAACAGTTTTAACCTGGTTTCCCTCATGGAGGACTAGTCCAGGCCTGAGAACTCTAGCTCAGGATTGAAATCCACTATTTGTGAAATAGTGTACAACCACGTGCCTTTACTCAGAAGAGCACGCCAACTTCTTACAGATTCGCAGGTGGCGAAACTTGGAATTGTCCAAGTGACTTTTCTTTTCAACTCTTGCACAAAACTTCTAGCTGATATCGCACTGAGCACCTTGGGCTAAGGAGAGTTGTGGCTTAGAAGATATGGAAGAATGAGGCTTGGAGTAGTAGAGCTTAGAATGCTTGAATATTTGAAGGTTAGAGATGATTTGAAATGAAAGAATTCAAGCTCTATTTATACTACTCTGGGGAGGCAGAATTCGGCCAGAATTCTGCCCTAAGAATTCAAATTTTCGAACGTTGGACAGCTTGTAGCAAGCAGGCCCTAAAAATCAGGGTGCTGGAAATCAGGGGACAGAGTTCGGCCCGAACTCTGTGTGGAGGCAGAGTTCGGCCCGAACTCTGTCTCCAGAAGACAGAATTGGTCCATTGGGCTTTTGGGCTTTGTGGAGCTTGGGCTTGGTTCAGGAATTGGTTTGTTTGAATGGTAGAGCTTTGGAGAGATATATCTAGGGGTTGAGATGACTCAGTGCGACTCAATGTACATATTCTTCTAGACTCAATAAATTGAAGATTACAGACTTAGAACAATTAGAAAAACCAAGAGCCCTTTTGATGATGCCTTTCTTCTGATATTTTAGCAGTCCTGAAGACGTCTTTTTCCTTGACAGCAGTCGTCCGAAGACGTCTTTTTCCTTGACAGCAGCGGAACCCCCGATGCGAGGCCCCGGATAGGTCGCTAGGCGGTTCGGAGAAATCTTTTCGTATGACGCCGTCTTTACTCCATCATTAATTCTTCAATGCCTATGTCCTTGTTTGATCATGTTTGATCATGCTTACTGCATGTCTACAAATACATGTTAGGCCAGAAAAATATGTTGCAGTACGATACAAGCAAAGCAGTTAGGCCAGCAAAATATGTTACAGTACGATATAAGCAAAGCAATATAATATAGGACAATTAGGACAATGCTAAGTTTAAGTAGCAACATGATAGTGAGTATATGAATATTAGTGACATCATTATGTTAAACTTAACTGATTAGCCATATTCAAAAACACAATGTAATCATTGGGCCAACACGGGGCTTGTGCGCTAGGGCGCTCGCCTATTGTCTTTCAATGTTATAGCCGTCTAACTCGTGCAGCAAAGACACGGTATGGTTCGTGCACTAAGGCACTCGCCGTGTTCAGTTTTCCCATGTTCTTATGGCTTGCGCATCGAGGCGCTCGCCTTAGTGATATCCAATGTTCCATAGCGACTCGTACATATTGATGCACGTTTCATTTCAATTGTACTAACTTAGTGTTCAACACACACTATGATTTATTTCCGATCGGACCACGCCCGTAGCGTCGATAGGTAACTTAGCAAACAATGATATATTTGACTTATCGAATGAAGGAGTAAAAAGAAGCCAATCCTCCCACCTTGAGTCGATACGCCTTTGTCGTTTCGCCGAGCCGATGCGGCTCGATTTCATAACTTTGTTGCACGGCCACTCTCCTGACTTAGCCATTCGAGCACTTCGTGCTTCATTGAATTATACGTTCGATTTGCCTTACCGTGCCCAAGTCTCAGCCCGTCGCAGGGCGACAATTTAATTTCGCGGACCCCTTACTAAATATGGCAAAAGATCGACCTCTAATATTTTTGCGTCAAAGTATAACCTGCACACGAAACCAACTAAAATCAATACTTACATCGATTCGGACTTGCGCCTTGGTCGATTCGATTTCTTAGAATCTTCGAGCCGATTCAACGCACTCATCCTTCGGGGCAACGCGGCACTTCGTATCGATTCAATTCGATGCATTCTTTCGGGACAAGTCAACTCTTCGCATCGACTTTTAGTTTGATGCGTTGCTCGGGACAACGTAACTCTCGTATCGATACATTTTATTCCCTCAATGCGACTCGTTAAGTCAACGCTTCAGCGTAATGCACCGTTCGGAGTGGGGCATTACAGTATATAGGCGAATCTTGCTTTGAACAATGGTGATCTATTGTAAAACCCCTAAATTTCTACTATATTTTTAGTAATGATTTTTTTTGGTATTTATACGTCGCATAGTCGTATTGTACGTCGCGAGAAAATTTACGTTTTTCGTATTTACTCGTCGAGTGTGAATATGTGCGAGGTACATATTTTTAGAAAAATAATTTTTTATTTTATTATTGGTGATGATTTCAAAATAATATATATAATAATTATTTTTATTAAATGTTGTGAAAAGTATCTATCGAGGTTACCAAGCTTATTATTTTAATTATTTATAAAAGGCTATCTTATTTTAATGGTAATTTAGAAAACTAGATTTATATGAATAATTCTACTCGAGTAAAGCACATGAAAATTATTTCATGTACAATTTCAAAATTAATTTTTATTATTTATAATAAATTATTTAGCAAGAAGGTATTTTAAATATTTGAATATTTATGTTTATTTTTGAAATTTTTTTATTAATGTATTTTAAAGATATTTCATATTATTATTTAAAATATTTATTCTCATTTTTAAAATTATTATGCTATTTAAATAAAAAGGTAGTGTGAAATTTTTCCTATTAATACTTAAATATTTATTATGATTTTTGTAATTAATTAATTATTATTATTTATAAAAAGATATTTGAATTAAATTATGATAATTTAAATGGTGATTAGGTTTTATTTAAGTTAAATTTAAAAATGAAATTTATCTATATATTGGATTTGGTTTTGGGTGATTAGTTTTAAATTCGATCTAAATTAAATTTATGAATTATCTAAAGGCGTTTAAATCTTTCCTACGCCTTATCAATCTAGGAGTTCACCCCTATAAATAGGGAGACTCCCCATTGTTTTCTCTACAATTACTCCACAAATATTCCTCCACAAGAACCGTGCATCGTGTCCATGTACGTCTCCCTCCCCATCTTATTCCAGAATTACATACAAATTAAAACCCCCTCCGTGTCGACAATTCCGACACGATTCAATAAATCCTAACCCTAACCCTGTCTTCGCCAGAAGACCCTCGTCCTGGCACACTCTCGACACCGTCATCTTCATTATCAAAACCACCGGGCTGCCACCACCGAACCCAAGCCTTTACGACCGACGCCCTATCCGCCGCGGCCATCTTCGCCCGTTCACTGCACCACCAGCATCACCGCCGCCTCAGTACACCAAACCCGCCACCACCACACAGCCACCGCCATCCCGACACATCCAGCCTCGTCAACACAACCACCCAAGCTGGCCATAACCACCACCACCACCCCGGTCATCACCATAACCCAAATCGTCACCACCACCAGAGAAAAGCAGAAGGGAACCCTAACCTGACCAACCGGTCGGATCTGTCGGCGACGCCTACGCCTACCGTCGATTCCACCGGAGCAACGCTGGGCTGTTCCCGTAAGCCAGCGAATCCTCCGTCGAGCCGCCCCCACCGGCAAGAATCCCAGACCCCCGCTCCTCCCTTCTCCGTTCTGACCTTCCTTCTGGAAAGCCTCGCCCCCATCTCCGCCTCCTCCAGTCCCACCGTCTCTCCCCCTCAAAACCCCCTTTCTCTGCCGGCACTCAGCGGCCAACACCGCCTGCGCGCCGACCGCCGAACCCCGATCGCATGCGCGCGCCTCCGCGAGCTGCGCCATCGAGCGCTGACCGCACAGCGCCTCCGTAGCCGCTCGTCTCCTCCGCTCTTCTCCCTCTCACCGATCGCCCGCTTCTCTCTCCCTCTCGCTCAAAGCTCTCTTCCTCCCTCTTTCTCTCCCTTCTTGCTTTCATTTTTTTCTCTTATGTGTTTTACTTTTTTATTTTGTTGGGCTTAAGAATTCGTGCTTTAGAGTTGTTGGTCTGGGAGCTTATGGATTTGATTTTTAGGCTGATTAATAATTTAGATGAATTAGTTTAGTTAATTAGTGAACTAGTATTAGTAATTAATGATATTTTCTTAATCACTATAACGGTCTGTGTATATAGGAATAGATATATTATACTATTAATATTAATATTAATATTTTTATTTTATTTCTTATTATTAGCTTATTTAATAATAAAATACTTATAGATATTATTTTCAAAGAATTATATGTGTAACAAAATATATAGTTTTTGGGCTTGGGCCTACAACTATTTTCAAATTTGGTTTATAAATCGTATCCATAGTATTAGTTATTTTATCTATTTAAAATAATGACTATAGTTTTGTATCAAAAGTGTATTTTGAAAAAAATTTTGTTTTAGCCTTAAATAATTTTTTTGACTCTCAATTATTTATCTAAAATTGTTTTTTACTATAAAATATAGCTTCAAGCATTATAATTAATTTTCTACAATAGTGTATATATTACTTTCACAAACCCTTCGACTATCGATTCTTGACCATACCAATCCCATTATTCCTATTCCCTCGCCAATTGTACCTCTTTATGTCGTCCCTAACTAAATTGACCATTCTGGACCCGATGGACCAGTCCTTGCCATCATCAGAGGCCCCTTTGCATAGTTGTAACATCAAAGTCGGATTTTGTGCCATCATGACCATCGTACCACACCAGGCTGCTCACCAAGCGTCACAACAGGCAAGTATACCTTGCTAATTAACTGTCATATTATTTATTTTTCGTATTATTTACTTTGTTTCATATTTGTTATTTTTAATTGTTATAAATTGTGCGTCCAAGCTACACTTGGGTACAAGCGACTCTATTAGTCGTTTTACTTTACTATATGCATGTTGACTTAGTTTTAGCGGACTACCTTCTTGTTGGGGGGATATTCTTATATCTCCTTGGGCCATGGCACTCACACTACACGGTTTGAGAAAGTTTGTTAGTGGTACGACTTATGGACTGGCCATCTCTAAAGTCGTGTGACGGTAGATGATCGTGACTGCTATGACTAGGGTTTTAGAGACTCAAGCAGTTACAAAACTGGACGAGCCATGGACATGACTTGAACAATATAGGAAATATTGGAGAAGGACAGTCGCTAGTGCGTATGGAAATCCAAACAGGTAAACCATAGTCTCCGGATGGAACTGTGGCAATTTATATTTGCAGATACCCTTTGACGTTTTGGATGTTACGGACGGATACGGATGACTGGATGCCAGTTATGTACTTATAGCCTAAAATTCTACCCATGCGCATGAAAGTTGTCCTCTAAATTGCACAATAGATGGTTAGCATTCCCTTTTGTATATTGGTGTCTATGAGAGTCTTGCATATTATTATTATTTTGACAGTTCATATTAGCTTGTTCTTCCTGTATCTTGCTACGTCCCTCTGAGGACCTGGTTATTTTCCAGGTGTGTGTTCATGTCTTCCGCATGTATCCTAGCCGAGATCGTGGTCTTCTCCATTTATTCGAAGATGACGTGACTTGGTTCCTCCTTGCTACTCCCACTTAGCCTTTTATATATCATGTACTTCTTCCTTTTTATTTTGGTTGGTAGTGGATGTGTCTTCACCCAACATATTGTACCAAAACAATTCATTATATGATATCTTTTATTCCTTTATTTTGTGGATGAGATTAGTTATTTATGGTTTACTGTATTTTACAGCTTATGTATACATACAAGGCCCATGTACTTCATATGTATACAGCTGGCATGCCTACGCACTTAGTCCTACGTATTTTAGGACTGGGGCGTTACATCTATTCGCCCCAGCAAAGCTGCCTTTCTCTTTCTTCTTTCTTTTTCTTCTTCTCTGATCTAATCAGAAATCTCTTATGGGATTTCGTCGCTGCTGCTGCTAGCAACTCAATTTGTACCTTCTTAAAAGAAGCTCTACAATCATTTGTTGTTGTAACAAAATCTTTTTAGATTTTCGTTACCTAGAACCCTCTAAGGATCTCTGTAGTGCACCTTTGAAGTGTTGCTACGAAATATTATTGCTATTTTAACAACTGTTTCGATTCTCTGTTTTCTATCAAAAATTAAGCCTCGAAAATAACAATCTCAAAGCAAGATTTATATTCGATAGGAAACAACCGTACAAACCTTCTCGACACAAGTTTTAACAAACTTGAGAAGTTTGACGGAGAGCATTACTGTTTTCCATTAAAACTCTTTGGGATGTTTTTAATGACAAACAGAACAGAGTACAATATAGGACTTAGATGTAGTCCTAGGAGTACACTTTTGTTTTTATCTGGGTACGGTGCCGATGGAGTGAGTGGTAATACGTTAACTCCGTTGACGATCTGACGACGATCTCGAACTCTCTGAAGGTTCTAGGTTGCTCTGGATGCCGGAGCTTTGCGAGGAGAAGTGGACATTTTGTGTCTCTTCTGGCCTCTGTATGTAGATATAATAGTCTGTCTATATATATCTCTCTGTCTGTGTGTGTCATGAAGGAATGATCCTTCTATTTATAGATAGCAGGCTGGCTACTCATGCACGTATATTTTGGATGCGTCTGGACGTAGGGACGCCACGTGGCTAATGCTGGCGGGGGTGCATGGATGATGCGCCTCAGGTTGTAGTAGAATCTGCTCGAACTACTTCGTTGGGCTGCGGAGGAGCTGACACGTGGCAGTTGCTAAGATTTGGTTGTTACTGAGCTCTTGGGTGGTTAGCACCCATTCTTTGAATAGAAATGAGTCAAAGGATGCATGGCGTATGCCTGTGGCTCAAAGATCTCGATTTTGGAGGAGAGTGATCTGTCGGGGTGCGCCTAGGATTGGGCGCATGGAGGCGACTTAGTCCTATGAGTTTTAGGCATCATAGACAAGTCTGGACGTATGGCATTTAAGGTGCATACAGAGCATCAGGGTACGCCTAGGATCAGGCACAGGGGAGGCGACTTGGTCTCATAATTTTTAGGAGTCATAAGCAAGTCCATGCGCATGGCTTTTGAGGCGCATGCAGAGCTTTGTCTTCTGTTGCTTGAGATCAGAAGTGAGTTGAAGGGGCATATGTCCAGTGGAGCGCAGGTCGTCTTCTGGGCGCATGGCCACGAGGTGCATACGACTGATCGGTCGACCACATGGCAATTATTGCCGATCCAAGGAGTAATAATGGTGCTGACATCACCGACGCTTCATTTTCTGCACATGAATGCTAATTGAATGGCTCTTGGAATGCGTTTCCGCCATTGTCATTCAACATTAAATGCTTGATGGAGAGGGTTGCATTGGTTAGTGCCAATCTTGGCGCATGGTTCTATGGCCCGCTGGACGCATCCATGGGGAGCACATGATATCGACAACACATTTGCCAATGTGTCGCATCCTCTTTGGCCCGTCTGTTGAGTTTTTCGAGGCGTTAATGGTTGTCTTAACTTAGCCGAATACGAGGTGACGGATGCATTTGCCACTAATGAAAATTCATTGCATGAAATTTGGAATGTTGGCCATTTGGCACTCGGGTGTAGGCTGCCCGTGCTTATAAATAATCGCATGAGGGAAAACTTTGCTTTCATTCTTTATTTCAATATAAAGATGAACTCGACCGGAGCTCCATCTTGGTGAACTGCCGAACTCGAGCTCTTTTCGAGGGTGAAGATGCGTTGCCACTGTCTTTCCGTCGTTCTGAGCTTCTGTGATAGTGTCTGTTGCATCCAGATATCTGGATCGTCGAGTCCCGACACAGGCCGATGGTGCCTGTTGCATCCAAAGATCGGTGCGAACGTGCTCCGTCTTTCGTTATGATGGCAGAGCCACATGCTGCCGAGTGTACATGTTGCTTCCGAAGACCGGGGCATCGGGCCATGATCCTTGTCGAGCTAGGAGAGCTCCTCCTCCTGCTACACAAGGGCTGATTGCTACTGATGTGCCTGCTCCATAATGACGAGACGATGCGCCTGGATGAGACATCAGAGTGATGCGCCTGACGGATGATGCGCCTGGCATGGGGCGTATGGCAGTTGCTGTGCCTGGCTGTAGCTTTAAGATCTTTCTTTTTGTAGAATTTCTCCTTTGTAAAGCCTTTCTTTAGACATATAATAGACTTTCATATGAAATAAAAGCCTTATTTTCAATGTCTTTAAACTTGTACTTTTTTTTACTGTGCCAAGTATCTGCTTGAGCTTCCTGGCGCATTTGAGTTGGTCGCATGGTTGGGTTGAGCGCATAGGGATTCTGGCCTATAGATGCGCCTGAAATTCCAAGCTTCTACAAGACCCCCTTCAAAGTTTTCAAAACTTTTTTACCAAGTTTTGGAATACTTTGAATAAGAAGCATGGGGAGTAACGACTCTAGGCGCATGCCCTTCGCCTAGGCGCATGGCTCCTCTTGGCGTATAATCGTTCTGCGCGTTGCTGTGGGGACACTTGTTGCTTAGGCGCATACTGCTAGGGCGCATGCTTCTTCTGAATAGATAATGCCTCGATCTTAGGAAAGATTAATGATAATATTTTGAAGATAAGCAGCCGTTGGTTTCTCGATACCCGAAGTGACTGATTGCTGATGTCACACCTCATCGGTTTACACGCGAGGCCAAGCCTATAAATAGGCGGCTGTGAGGAGAGAGAGGCTTCTACTTTCTACAAAAGCTTTCTCCTTCCTCAGAGCTCTTTTCTTCTTCTTCTTCGAGAACTTTTAGTCTTCTCAAGAAATGGCTCCCAAGACTCCCTGAGGCGGTGCTGCTGGCCAAGGAAGGGGCCGAGGCTAGGAACCCTTGGAGTTCATCACGGAGAAAGCCCCCGTCGTCATGGCGACCCACGTCGACGTTCGCCCGGAAGTGTTCGGTGGATATTCTCTTGTCTTGGTCTTTGTTGTAATGATGTTGGGGTGACCCGACTGCAGATGAGTTGCCTCTTGTAGATGTGTTTTGGCTGACGCGCATGGACTCTTGTCCTGATGATACGTCGAAGCTAGGATCTGATCTGTGCGCATGGGTTTCGACCTCAATATTGCGCCAGGTTGCCAATACACCTTTGGTATATGTTGACATCTCCCTTTGGTCCTGTTTGCAGGTTCCACGCCAATGACAGAGGCCTTCATAAAGGAGGAGACACCGCTTCCTTTTATCAAGCCAGGGTCGGTGTACATTAAGGAGGAGGTGATACCAAAGGTCGAAGTCAAGGAAGGATCGGTGACCATCAGGGAAGAGATTACTCCCAAGGTTAAAGTTGCCGTTAAGGAAGAGCCGCTGCCAGAGGATAGTAGCACCGGGAGTTCTGATCCTCCTGTCCCTGCCGAGGACTTTAGTCAGATAGAGCCTTTATATACAAAATAACTGAGGGAATGGTACATGCCTCAACGCAACTATGATCTCTGGCTGCGAATCCAGATTCGTAGATTGCCTTACAATTGTCGTTTTCGGGAATATGAAATAAAATAAATATCCCTATTTTGTCTTGAGATCTGAAAAAAACCTGAAGATGTAGTTTACTTCTTTTCGATGTCGATGTAATCTTTTACTTCCTGTTTAGCTGAAGAAAGTGAAAGATCTTTCTGCTTTGTTCATTTCTTGTGATTTTTGTGGACCTATTATCTATTGTGCACCTTGGCTGGGTGCAGATAATAAGTTACTCATGGAGAAAACTGACACATTCACTAAGAGGTAATATGGACGTGGTGAATATGGGGTAATTCTACTGGGAATTTTGTGTAGACTTATCATCCTTGGCGTACTTTGGTGTTTGGTATGGATAATAAGTTGAGAGAGAGGATCGACATATTTACTCAGAGGTAATGTGGACATGGTAAATATGGGGCTAAAATGGTAGAGTTTTCTACTCAGAGGTAATATGGACATGGTAGGAGTAAACTCTGTGGGGTTTTATAGAACAACTTAGAGGTAATATGTACGTGGATGTTCTATGGTGCAACAACACAGGGATTGTTGTACGAAATGTTTACTCAGAGGTGATGTGGACGTGGTAAACATTGCCTCAAGCATGATCTTACATGGTGCAGGATCCTGCTTGATGAGGTGTAGAGAAGTAATTTAGAGGTAATGTGGACATGGTTGTCCTTCTACTCGGGATAGAATGCGACAAAACAACTGGGTTCCAGAAGCATATGATTTGTCAAAAGAAGGGTGTGAACTTGGTTTGGTCAAGTTTACCAGTCTTCTCTCTGGAGAGAGGCAGTATGTTTAAGAGTGGTCAAGAATAGTACTTTTTCAGGAACTTGTCGTTGATGGGCATCATGAACAAGTCCCCATTAGCTTGAGCGAGAGACGATAAGCACCGTTTGAGTATACCGTCTCTATGATGAAGAGTTCTTCCCACTTGGCTTCAAACTTTCCCAGTGTTTTATGAGTCATCACCATCGGTCTCCTGACCGCCAGAACCAGGTCGCCCACTCGAAAAGTCATCTGTCGGACTCTTTTGTTGAAAGCCTGTGATATGCGGCTTGATAAAGTTTGATGCACTGTTAAACCAAGAGGCATTTTTCATCCAGCGCTTCCCACTCTTACAGACGACGACGTTGATTATCCTCTTCCGTCAACTGATTCGTGATCGCCACCCATAGGAAGGTTATTTGAATCTCCAGAGGTAGTACTGCTTCGCTCCCGTAAACCAGAAAGAATGGTGTGTTACCTGTCGGGGTCCGTACCGTTGTGCGCTAGGCCCAAAGGTATTCGTTGAGCTTTTTGTCCTAGTCGCGCTTGTTGGATGATACGACCTTTTTGAGTAGCTTGACGATGGTCTTATTAAAAGCTTCGACCAATCCGTTCGCTGCCGGATTGTAAGCGGTTGATGCCACGTTTTGAATACGGGTCTTATCGCAGAACCTACTGAATGCATGGCTGATGAATTGTGGGTCATTTTCGTGGATAATCCTTCGAGGTAACCCAAAATGGTAGATGATGTGATACTTGATAAAGCTGATCACTTTTGAGCTTTTCACCTCTATGAGAGGTACTGTTTCTGTCCATTTAGAGAAATAGTCGGTGATTTCCAGGATAAAGCGGTATCCGCCTTGACGAAGGAGGAGTTATAGGCCCCACTATATTCATGCCCAGGCTTCAAATGGCTAGGAGGCAACCATCGGGTGTAGAGGATCTGACAGTTTTTGGATGAAGTCGGCGTGCAGCTGATAGGCACGATACTTTTTTGCATACTTTACAGCGTCGACCATCATGGTGGGCCAGTAATAGCCCATACGTCGGAGTCGGTCCTTAAAGCTTTGGACCTGGTTGATGAGCTCCGTACGTTCCGTCCTGAGCTTCTCGAAGAGCTTCGGCGGCTTCTTCGTTAGATAGACATCAGAGGAGAAGTCCATCGTCGGTACAGCATTTTGGAGGCTATATCGTAATAGAACCAGAGGAAGTGCCTTCTAACTGAGACTACCTCCTTCGAGTCCTCCGGGAGAATTCCATAGACAGCAAAATCGATGAATGGAAACCTCCAGTCTCTGACGTTGATGTCAGGGTCTGCGGCCATGGCTTGAGTTGTCCGTATGCGTAGATTATTTTTGGGGCCAGCCAAGTCCCGGCCCATCGTCGTAATGAAGTGTTAAGTCCCGACGGGTGCAACCAATGAGGCTGTAAGGCCGGGCAGAGCATCAGCTTCCAAGTTTTGCAGCCGAGGCACATGCTCTATGAAGAATTCTGCGAAGGTTGAGATGATGTCCAACGTTGTTTTATGATAGGGGATGAGATCTTCATGGCGGACCTCATATTGTCCCCGGACTTGATTGACGATGAGCTTTGAGTCACCGTAAGATTCAAGATAATCCACCCCCAGCTGTTTTGCTAACTGAAGTCCCATAATGAGGGCGTTGTACTTCATAATATTGTTGGAGCATGGCTCTGAAAGAGAATAGGCGCGCTGGATGACCAGTTTGTCGGGAGAGATTAAGACCACCCCTACTCCTGTTATAATTTGGCCTTTAGGGCCTGTTCTGGAAGCACCGTCGAAGAACATCTTCGAGACTGGGCTTTCTTCGATAATATTTGCTTCTTGCACTTATCGGGAATACCTTCGTAGAGCCTGGATGATTCCGAGATTGGGTGCGCGGCTAGGAAGTCGGCCAATGCTTGGCCCTTGACAGCCTTTTACGGTACGAATACCATGTCATATGGTGTCAATAATATCGCCCACGTAGCCAACCGAGAGTTTAGTTTTGTCATGAGAATTCTAAGTGGATTAACTCGGGAGATGACATAGATTGTTTGTCCCGAGACATAGTGGCGAGTCTTCTGGATGGCGAACACCAAGGCTAGACACTCCTTTTCTACGAGATTGTACCGGTGTTCGGCCCCAACTATCGTCCTGCTGAGGTAGTAGACGACCTGCTCATGGCCCACTTCGTTGTTCTGGGCCAACAAAGTGCCAAGAGAATGGTCCATTGCATGGAAATAAAGCATGAATGGTTTGCTTCCGACGGGTGCCACCCGGACTGGAGGACTTGTCAGATAAGCTTTGATGCCATCAAAACCTTTCTAACATTCTTTCGTCCAGACATAAGAAACTCCTTCTTTATAAGCTTGGTGAAGGGTTGACATTTTCCAGAAAGGTTCGCGATAAACCTCCGGATGTAGACGAGTCATCCTTATAGGTCTCAAAGTTCTCTGAGGTCCTTTGGAGGGTCCATGTCAAGGATGGCTTTAGTCCTCTCGGGATCGACATGAATGCCTTTCGCAGTGATGATGAAGCCCAAGAACTTTCTACTAGAAACCCCAAGGAAGGATTTAGCGAGGTTCATTTTAAGCTGATGCGCCCGCATGAGGTCGAAGACTGTCTGCAGGTCTCGTAGGTGATCGCCCCTAGAACAGCTCTTGACAGCGATATCGTTAACATAGCACTCGACTGTCTTGCGAAGGTGTTGGCAGAAGTTGGTGCTCATAGCGAGTTGGTATGTGGCACCTACATTCTTCAAGCCAAAGGGCATTACTGTGTAGCAGTAAACCGCCTTTGGAGTTCTAAATGACGTGTGCTTCTCGTCGTCTAGGAACATCTTAATCTGATTGTAGCCTGAGTGGTCATCCATAAAAGACATACGCTCAAAGCCACATGTGTTGTCGATCATTACGTCGGTGATCGGGAGTGGGAGCTCATCCTTTGGGCAAACAGAGTTGATATCCCGGAAATCAATACAAACTCGGATCTTCTCGTTCTTTTTGCTGACGGAGACGATGTTGGCTATCCAGTCAGGGTGTTGTTCTTTACGAATGAACCCGCTGTCCAGGAGCTTGTCGATCTCTTTGTCAATGGCATCCATGATGTTAGGACGGAAGCGCCGTTGTTGCTGCTTAACGGGTTTAGCGTCAGGTAAGATGTTAAGCTTGTGCATTGTGACTTGTGGGTCGAGTCCTGGCATGTCTTCGTAGCTCCAGGCAAAGACATCGATATATTCTTTGACCAGGTGGATCAAGGATTCTCGATCTTCCTCTACCAAGCTCTTGCTGATGAAAATGGGTTTGGATGAAGATCCATCGCCAAGGTCGATCTACTCGACTTCGTCTTCGGTAGGGGGTTCTTCTAATTCAAAGCGAGACTCCCATTGCGCGCCTAGGCATTGGACCCAAGGTTCTTCTTTGAAGAACTCTCCTATTTGATTATCGTCTTTATCTTCTGGAGAATATACGGACGTCATGTTGGCTGACAGCACCTTCCTAAAGATTGAGCCGATGCTAATGTCGGAGTCCCAGGTTGAAGTTTCAGATGAATGAGAATGTATGACATCCTCTTCTTCTGATCCTTCTGGAGTTGTTAGAGGCGTGATGTAGCCTACCCCCCGTCGGGTACGGTGATTGTAGTCTTGCGGCTTCGCTTTTGGTACTGGAAGTCGTAGGTGAAGGCGTCGACCTTTGTCGTAGTTCAGACCTTGGCCTCTCTTTAAGTTGTAATCCATCTTTTGGATGAGATACTTGGCTCGATCTTTGTACCGGTAGGTTTGTATTCTGCCGGTGTCGGGTTCTGGATCCGTCGGTGGGAGGTCTTGGTGACGCTCGACTTTGCCAAATATAATGGGCTTCTCGTCCTTGTTCCGAGGCGGGACTATGTAACAGACTCCTTGGTACAGGACGACTTGATTTATATGACTCATAGTCGTTATTTGTGTTTGCAACGACTATAGAGCATTATCTAGAGTGTACATGCTATTCTATTGTAGAAGACTAGAATAATTGAAAGACACTCTATTATTGATAAAATACGAGATCTTTTTTTGAGGGATTACATCATCGAGGGATAGGGCATCGACATAAGCCGATATGTACTCTCCAAGTTCTTCATCGGTGAGAACTGGAGCAGCCTTGGAAGGTTTAGGAGAGTTTTTCGGGAGCTTGCCTCGTGCTAGATATCCTGGGACTGTGCTAAAAAGGACTCTGAGGTCTTCTCTTGTGCCCTTACAGGTGCCGACAACTGAGAAGGTCTGCCTTTAAGCCGTACCTTGAGGGGAGCCTCAGTTGGTGTGCCGGAAGCTGGAGCTTTTCCCCGTACCTTGGCTACGAGATGAGCCACCACTTGTGGGGGCTTGCCTTTGAGGTGTATCTTCAATGCGGCTTTATTGGATGTCCTGTCTGGAGAAGCTGGCACCTTCCCACGGAGTTTGACTACCATAGGGACCGATGTTTGAGGCGGCCTCCCTTTGAGTCGTACTTTTAGGGGAGCATTGATTATCATATCCGCCTCTGAGTCAGCTTCGACCTCAATTTCTGCCTCATCATCAGCGTCATTGGCTTCATCTTCGAGATGAATTGATTTATACAGATCAGCGTCAGTGAAGAAGGCTTTAATCCCTCTGAAGGGATCGACATCAGCAAACTCTGTTTGGATGATGCCGCTGGTGGACACGTATTTCATGCATTGATGAAGAGTGGATGACACCACCATGTATTCATATATCCATGATCGTCCCAACGGGATGTTGTAGTTGACGTCTGCATTGACAACATAGCAAGTCACCTCGGTCTGGAGATCGTCGATGTGACACTTCAAGCGGATCATCTCCAGCGGCTCACTCTTACTAGCGTTGAAGCCACTGATGGTAGTGTTAGACGCTGTCAGGAGATGCATCAGGATCTCCAGCATCTGAAGTAGAGTTCGTGGGATGATGCTGAGAGAAGACCCATGGTCAATCTGCATTCGATCCACCTTGATGGCACCGACATACCCTGTGTAATACAGGGGTCTGTTGTGCCTGTTGTTCTTGAGCATTATATCCTGTTGAGTGATTGGGATGTTGGGGATAATCTCCCCCATATTATGGCAGTACGGACATGCTGTAGGATCATTGTCAGGCTGCTTGACCTGACTGATGAAAGACTCGACGTCTTTCAGGACTTCGCAGAGAGCATCCCGACCCGAGTATCTTTGGATAGGTGGAGGAGCTCGAATAGGAAAAGACGTACTGGAGTACTATCCTATTGTGCCAGTATGTCGAAGTTGTGGGGCTTGGCTAACCCTGGAGCATTGTCTTTTCGAAGAGGCTTGTCGAAGCGGGCCTCCTTCTGCTTTTGTTTATCAGCTGCAGGAGGTTGAGATGAACCTTCTCCTTGGACAGTTGTGGTAATGATAGGAGGTGTCACTTCGGAAGGAGCCTCATCTGGCAGGGCATTCTGCTGTGAACGTGTTTGTACAGGCAGTGCTTCCTCAAGGAAGGAAGTTACCATTCGGCAAAACTTGATCTTCTTACCTTGCTTTTGGAGGTAGACGATACCGCCAGTTGAGTCAGCTCTGGAACGAGATCCGGGTGAACCCACATGATCTCTTCCTTGGATGTTGTGAGGGGTATCAGCCCACCCACATTGTCGTAGGTTGGTGGAAGGTTGACTACTTCCATTGTCGCCTTTAGGATGGGGAAGACGCCATCTTCAGCTGTAGTAGGCAAAAAGGTGCCGAACTGGAGCTACACCATGTTGGTCGAGACTGTCTTCTCTTTGTAGTCGATTGAGATAACATTCGTATTGATCATGCATTGTATGTAGTCTTTGAGGATGTAGCAATCTTTAGTTGGATGTCCAATGAACCGATGGTAGTGACAATACCTCGGGTCGCCGACTCTTCAGGACACTTGGGATCAGGCAACTTGATTTTGTCGCCTAGCTTCAGCATCTCGAAGAGTTGTAAGGTATCCTCATCATGGAAGGAGTAGACCATCTTCGATCGTGGTGCCATAGGAGGCCTTGGGGCAGGACCTTGCGTGCTGTTAGAAGCGTTGACAGTCAACGTCTGCTTCCCTTTTGCTTCACGGCTGCTACTGCTGGTTGCAGGCCCTTTCCCTTTGTCGTCGAACCCCAGAAGGTGAGCATTATGTGCCTTCTTTTCAGCAGCTTTGGCTTCGAAAATCAATACGCTCCAATCACGCGGGGGAGTAGAGTTGAGCCAGAGCTTGATTACAGTGAGCATGTTCATGCTGCATGTTCCGATGAGTGCATGTTTCGGCATGCCCGGAGGCAACCTTAGACATGCTTTTCGGAAACGTTCGATGAAGACGCGAATGGTCTAATTCTCAGTCTGTTGTACTTCTATGAAAGACGACATGGTCATGTCTCTCCCTCTGTCGTAGAATCGATCAAGGAAGAGGCGTGTCAAGTCATCGAAGGACGACATGGAGTTGTCAGGGAGACTGCAGTACCAGTCGTAGGCGACTCCCTTCAGAGCCCCGACAAACAGGCTCGTGAGCCAGGCATCTTCTTTTAGGGATGCCCCATTTGAGACTGAAAGTAGGTCAGGTACCGACAAGGAGAATCCTTTCTGTCGTATGGTGTCAGTGTTTGTAGTTTATACTTGGGAGGATAAACCACTTTGTTCCATTCGAGCGGGTAAGTTTACGGGAGTCCCATCTTCTGGCGATCCTCCTGTCTACTTCGGGCCTCAAAACGCTTGCACAGGTCTCTGACCATCGCGACCAAGTCTTCTGTCGAGCTGGGAGCAGGTGAAGGCGGTACGTCCTGAAGCTGGATATTGGAAGGAGCTGACGCTCGCAGTGCAGTATGGTGTTCCGCCCCTGAGGATACCCGTTGAGGGGGTATACTTGATTCTTCGTTGGTCCCTGGATCGGGGCTGGTGGAGACAGGTGCCTTTTCCAGAGTGGTTCGAATGTCGAACACCGCATGTGTCAGGAGCTACATAGAGGCAGAGAGGGTCTTGAGACTCACCTCAAGAGTGTCTATGTGCTGCACGATGTCTAGTACTGGAGCGTCTGATTCTCCTTCAACACTACCCCCTGTTATGTAAGCTGTCATGACATGGGTAGAAGTGGATGGATCGGTCGAGGCTTCGCTTTCCACCTCTCTTTCCTGTAGATGGGCTTCTTCTTCTTCTGATGACACATGTTGGCTACCCCCAGTTACGTCAGGGTCGGTTTGTCGAAGTGCTTCTTCGTCTTCAAGGGGAGGGTTGTCAGAGGCTTGACTACCCCCGGCTGTTGCTTTTGCCAGGGCCTTGATCCTTGCTCGGGTACATTCGTACACCCCTGGGGATGGGACCACTGTTTTTCTCTTCCTTAGCTGAGTCTTGGATGCAGAGGCTGAGGAGGTGGTGGTTGTCTTTCTCACGGATGAGTGGAAATTTGAGACAACATGACAGGAAGCTATCTTGGGCTCTGCTTCGTCTTCAATTGGCACTTTTTTTCCGAGGCGACGTTGGATAGGTACCGCAGATTGTAGTCGCTGAAATAAGGATTGCCTCTGTGGTGGAGCTACTATTTTGCAACAACAGCAATTGATGGTGACCATAGCACAGGTGTCTACGAGGGACACATTGTGCATATTGGTCGGCTCTTTTGATCTGCGTTTGTGATTGATTACATTACACAAATCATGATGGGAGAGTTTTCCTTTAACACCCCCATCAGGCGCATGGCAAGGCCAAGCACCGGGGTTGTCACGACCTGCACCCAGTGTAGGGGCACGAGAAGTGGGTACGTCCAGCCTACGTCGCAGTATCGGTGGTAGAACGTCGTCCTAGATCACATGTATCTAACAATTATAAGGTACATGTACAATATATACGCTCCGAACGAAGGACAATATAGAAATGTACAACTCAATCACAGCTAAGGTAGAAATACGATAAGATAGATAGATATGAAAGTCACCAAATGAAATACAACATGAGAAGAAGTCTAAGTGTCTAAGATAACATCTCCACTACATCCAGAATAATAATATCCCAAATAAATACATAATGTATCCAAAATAAGACAAGACAATAAAGTAAGATAACTAGTCTAGCTAACTAGCCTAGACTACTCGGGTAATGTCCTCTGCAAGGACTGGGTCCTCCTGGAAGTCCAGCTCACAGGTGTCATCTAGGCCTGCTCCATAGTACGTAGGACAGAACTCCTCAATGTCATCTGTAATATTTCAACATGTCCAGTCAGGACTGGAACAAGCACAATACATCTCACGCAGTTCATAATATGACAGAAAATGTAAGCATGCTATAGAGTAAGATACATGAAACGCTGAAGAATATATATGAAATAAAAGAGATAACTGTAAGGAAATATCTACTATAAGTAAAGAACTAATAGTGGCTAGTGATGTAGAGTACAAGATAGACATGTGAACGGTTTGAATTTGCACATGATTATACTAAGAGTTTGCACATGATTACACTACTTTAGAATTGTTTACATGACTATTTATACTTTTTCGTACCCTAATCAATACACAAGAATCCAGACAAGTTATGTTATTGTACATAATTTCACATGGGGGCCCATAAATAGGTGTATATGAAGCAACATGAGGGGCTCTATGAACATGAGAGTACATGATTCACAAGAGTGCATATGAATAGTGAAAGCACATGAATACATGATGTACGTGAAAAGCACATGACATGACGTATCCCGATGCTCCCGAGGGAGATAACATCTCATGAAGGGATCCATATAGTCCCAATCCGTGTTAACAATATGACAGTATCAAGTAAAGTAATCTAGAGCATAAATATAAATCCTATCAAGTATAAAATGGTCAGAACTGTACTCACCTGATATCCTGAATATCAGATGAGTATAGATGTCCAGACAAAGTAGATGAGTCCTATTTAGAGCAACATAGGTCACAACATGTTCAGAATGGTAACATTGAGCTTTATAATGCATTCTATATGAATTCTAGGTCATTCTAGACTAAAGTCGACTCTAGGTCAACTAAACTAGTCAAACTAGGTCAACCAAGCTATACTAGGTCCTAGCCTAGTCTAACAAGTCTCACTAAGCCTAACCAAGCCTAGGCTGGCACTCAAACACAATCAAAAGTCCAAACAAGTTATCACGCACACAAATTCAAAATATATATAAATATAAATATATATATATATAGGCATTCATATAGGCTAGTGCCTAGTACACAAGCAAGGCACATACATGGTATATATATAAGTAGGGGGGTGAGTGTGTGTATGTGTTCCATGAGTAATAGTGTATCAGTGAGTATGTGTACAGTGAGTGATATGTGTGTGTGTGTGTGTATTGGGTTACATACAAAGGGTTAAGAATACATGGTGTCAAGGGATGTATGTGAATATGTGTATGTGGGTGCCTCACATGTATGAGTGTGTGTGGACAAGAGTAATACGTATGACAGTGATTAGGGTGTGTGTGTGTTCAACTGTGTGGTTAGTGAGTTAGAGAGTGAGTGTGTGTTTGTGAACACGTTACATGTGTTCTCGGGTTATGTGTAATGGCATACATGTGTAGTGTGTGTGTATGTATAGGGGGTTATATGTGTGACAGGCAACAATGAGTGATGGTGTGGGTTTTATGTGTGTGTGTGTGTTCAGCTGTGAATGATATGAGTGTGTGTGAGTGGTTGTTGTTCTCAGGTTATATTTGAAATCAGGTTTGCAGTGAACAACTTCTCAGGTAAATGTGTGTTCCCAGGTTCAGTCGGAACAACAAGTACCAGGTGTGTGTAGTGTGTAATTAGGGTGTGTGTAATGGCATGGGGGTAAACGATTGTGTACCGCAGTGAAGTGATTAAATCTCAGGAAAAATACCATGTAACCCTCATTTCAGTTCATCACATATAGACCTAAACCTTCATTTCATAAATTTAAAACCTGGCATCAGTTAAACCCATGTATCATCACTCACACAGCCAATTCGAGCTCCACATTGAACCCCAACACAAATTAAATAACCCAGATAGGATATCACATACATATAAAATATAAATTACATTTGAAATCGATAAAACACATTCGAATTCTCAGGAAAATAGGTTATTGTACGTTCATATCAGTAACAATAGGGAAAAACCTAAATCCAATACAAAATCAAGTAAAAATCCCAATCTAATGGTTGGTAAACACTCGTGCATATATCAATGTGTCCCATGAGTCGTATGGTGTCCACACAACAGGATGCGACGTGTCCAGACACTCACAAACACTCGCCAACATACGGCCACTGCACAGGCTCGTGCGGCGAGTCCACGAGCTCGTGGACACGATACGACTCACGTAGAGGCACGTGGTTGTGTCCACGTGTAGCGCACACGTAGGACTACATACTCGATACGACACTTCGTGTCTACAGCGTGTCTACGCTGTGTATGACAGGCGTATCAGAGCCTAGACACGGCTACTGCGCAATATACATAAAATCAGTGCGCTCTCGAATATAATATCGACATGACATGACTCATCACACTACTTGGAGGCTGACGTGTCAGTCACTGTTCCAAGGCACCCAACAAGTGTCACATGTCCAAGTGACACAGACACGGAGAACTTGCTGTCGGGTAGCAGGACACTGCTCGCATGGTCTGTACGGCGTGTCCAGCCCCTCATTCGATACGACACAAAGCCGATGATCGACTCAATCATGCACGAAATCCAAGAGCACATGTAGCTCTACAAATTTGTTCAAAAAGATATAAAAAATAACAATAAAATCGCCATTGAGGTATTTCATCAAATACCTATAATCCCACACTGATACGTGTCTGATACGGACACCAAATCAACACAAATTTTAACCAAACTTTTCCTACAGCTAGGGGACACCTAGATGGATGCATCAATGGAAAAAAAAATCATGATTTTAAGGTGATTTGAAGGGATTACCTATAGAGAGCCAATCTCCAAGAAAAAGTCCCAAATTGTGAAGTCTCCTTCCTCAAGCAATGTCCCAATGAGCTCCCCTCCTTGCAAGCTAGCCTCCTTCAACTTCTACTCCAGATTTGGAATCAAATGCAAAAGATTGGGATCAATTTGGTGGAGGAATGATGAAAGAGGGAAGAAATTAGGGTTTCCTAAAGGAGGATTTCTAAAAGAGGCAAGTGGTCATGAAGAGAATTATATAGGCTGAAATTAGGTCCTACTTGGGCTGTGGTGGCCGGCCATGTAGGGGATTAGGGTTATGATTTCATGTTAATGGGCTTTGGGCCAAGATCATTAGCTAGATAGCTCAACCCTTAGCCATAAGTCCAAATACAAAACTCTCCTAATCCTCTCATGAACCCTAGCCATACTCAAGTCAACTAAGACCAACTTAAGTTATACTAGGGTCCCACACCATGCTAACTAAGTCACCAAAGTCAAAATCAAATTCTAGGCTAGTCTCTAAAGTCACCACTAGCAAAAGTCACAAATTACAACACCAATGTAATAAATAATAAAATAATTCACAAAAACCAAAATGACCAAAATACCGTCAAACTAAAATATGGTAGTGACAAATCTACCCTCCTTAAAAGAATTTTGTCCTCGAAATTGAAAGGAAAAACTAAAGATGAGAAGGATAGACAATCATACCTCGAGGTCCAAAGAGATATGGGTATCGCTCGCGCATCTCATCCTCCCGCTCCCAGGTAGACTCTCCTGGAGAATGATGCCTCCATGCGACACGAACCAAGGGTATCACCTGGTTTTTTAGAACCTTCTCTCGTCGATCCAGAATCTCCACAGGCTGTTCTGAATAACTAAGAGTAGGTCCCACCTCAATCACCGAGTGATCGAGTACATAGCTAGGATCTAACACATACCGTCTCAGCTGCGATACGTGGAATACGTTATGGACTCCCACTAGTGCATGTGGCAAGTCTAGCATGTAACCCATGTCACCTCCTGCTGATCACGAAAGGTCCGATGAAGTGCGGCTTAGCTTCCCACCTCCACCAAAATGTATCATACTACGTGTCGGAGATATCCTCAAGAAAACCAGGTCTCCAACCTAATCACAAACAAGGTCTCAATTACTAATATATTCAAACATGATCAAATAAAATCACAAACAAAATAACTCCTAATTCTAATTCTATCCCTAAATTGTACCTCAAACTCCAAAGGTCTGCGGTGGCTATCGGCCCAGTGCCGATGTCTGTCATGCGCCACGCGAATCCGGTCTCTGATGAGCTTCACCTTCTCGACTGCATCTATAACCATCTTAGGTCCCAATAAAGCTCGCTCTCCAACGTCATCCCAAGACAAGGGTGTACGACATCTGCGCCCGTAGAGTGCCTCGAATGGTGACATCTTAATGCTGGCCTAAAAATTGTTATTGTATGCAAACTCCACTAAGTACAGATCATTCTCCCAGGATCCTCCATAATCTAAAACACAAGTCCGCAGCATGTCCTCGAGTGTCTGAATAGTCCTCTATGACTGTCCGTCCGTCTGAGGGTGGTATGCAGTACTAAACTTGAGCTGAGTGCCCAAACTAGTCTGTAGACTCCGCCAGAAATGGGAAGTAAAGCGACTATCCCGATTCGAGATAATGCTCACCGGAACTCCATGAATCCTGACAATCTGTCGTATATACATCTCTGCTAGCCTCTCAGTAGACGTACCCACTTTAAATGGCAAAAAGTGGGCCGATTTGGTCAACCTGTCTACGATTACCCAAATTGCGTCTTTCTCTCATGGTGTACGCGGTAATCCAGAAACAAAGTCCATCGTGATGTGCTTCCACTTCCACTCTGGAATAGGGAATGGCTGTAGCAAACCTCCTGGCCTCTGCCTCTCTGCCTTGACCTGCTGATAGACCAAATATTTGGCCACGAAGCGAGCTTCCTCCCGCTTCATCCCATACTACCAAACGTGCTCCCTCAGATCCCTATACATCTTGTTGGCACCTGGATGTATAGAGTACTAAGATCGGTAGGCCTCCTACATGACCTGCTCCCGGAGCTCTCCACTATGAACACACAGTCTGGAACCGTGCCTCAATGCGCCATCCTCTGCAAGAGTAAACTCATCATCCACAATCCTACTCGAACCTGCTCTCAGATACACTGCAGAGCAACATCCTTGAACTGAGTCGACTTGATCCTCTCCATCAAGTTCGACTGAATCTGAAGGCCCCACATATGCATCTGAACTCTTGGCACAACCACCTCGATCCCTAGGCTCTCCAAATAAGCTAGCAAGTCGTCAAACACATGGCTGTATGATACCTACTCAAGGCATCGACAACCACGTTGGCCTTCCCTGGGTGATACTGCAGTAAAATGTCGAAGTCCTTTATCAACTCTAACCACCTACGCTGCCTCATGTTGAGCTCCTTCTGTGTAAACACATACTTCAAGCTCTTATGATCTGTAAAGATCTCCACCCGCTCTCCATATAAGTAGTGTTTCCACAACTTCAACACAAATATAACTGCTACCAACTCCAAGTCATGGGCAGGATAGTTCTTCTCATGGGGACGTAATTGCCTGAAAGCACAGGCAATCACCTTCCTATGCTGCTGCAAGTCACAACCCAAACCCTTTCCTGAGGCGTCACTGTAGATAGTGAACCCTCTTGATCCTGATGGCAATACCAGAATTGAAGCTGTCATCAGCCGTTTCTTCAACTCATCAAAAGTAACCTGACACTCCTTTAACCAGACAAACTCTGCGTCCTTCTGGTTCAGCCTAGTCAATGGCTCTGCAACCCGGGAAAAATCTTGCATGAACCTCCTATAGTAGCCTGCCAATTCCAAGAAGCTTCTGATCTCTGCTACTGAACTCGGTGCTATCCAAGCCTCAACTGTCGTGATCTTCTTCGGGTCAACTGAGGTCCCATCTCCAGTCACCATATGACCAAAGAAGTCAACGCTGTCTAGAAAAAACTCATACTTTGAGAGCTTGCCATAAAGCTCCTCCCTGCTGAGAGTCTCCAGAACCACTCTCAAGTGCTCCTTATGCTCCTCCTCAGTCTTCGAGTACACTAGGATATCATCGATGAACACCACCACGAACTTGTCCAAGTACTGGTGGAACACCTTGTTCACCAGGTTCATGAATACCGCCGGGGCATTAGTCAACCCAAATGACATCACCATGAACTCAAACTGGCCATACCGCATCCTGAATGCTGTCTTCGGGATATCCTCCTTCTTCACCTTCACATGATGGTAACCTGACCTCAGATCAATCTTAGAAAATACCCTCGCCCCACTCAGCTGATCGAAGAGATCGTCGATCCTCGACAACGGGTACTTGTTCTTGATCGTGAGGTTGTTGAGTACCCTATAGTCGATACACATCCTGACCGACCCATCCTTCTTCGATACAAAGAGTATCGGTGCACCCCATGGTGAAGAACTCGATCGGGTGAAGCCCTTGTCCTATAGCTCATCCACCTGCTTCTTCAACTCTACTAACTCGCTGTTGTTCACCCTATAGACGTGCTGAGATATCAGCTCTGCGCCGGGCACTAAGTCTATAGAGAACTCCACGTCTCTGTCCAGTGGTAGTCCTGGCAAATTCTCCGAAAAGACGTCCATGAACTCCGCTATCAAAGGGTGTGGCACTGCCAGCTCCTCAATTGATACTCCGCAGAAAACTCTGCTGCTCTGCTCCGCCTGTTATCAGGTGAACTCGAACTCTAGCTCTCCGGGTGCTCTGAAAAGAACTCTACCCTTGGGGCAATCTATGCTGGCGTGGTGCCTGCTCAACCAATCCATACCGAGTACGATATCGTAGTTGGCAATGGCATCACGAGCAGACTCATATCCAACTCTTGGCCTCCCAAATCAACTCTTCGATCCTTAAAAATATCACTAACGAGGATAATACTACCCCCGATCATGATCTTGTAAGTCCTAGGCAACGATACAGATACAAGATGGTGTCTAATCGCAAAAGATATAAACACGAAGTTGTAGGAAGCCCCTGAATCGAACAATGCAAAAGCTGGAATAGAGTCGAGAAGAATAGAACCTGCGATCAGCTTCCCGAAAGCCTCTGTGTCCTCAGCTGCCATGGTGAAAGCTCTCCCCTGCTGACCTCTCCTAGCCTGCTACTGATGCTGAACGAACTACTACTGCTGAGTCTGCAAGGGTCCCTTCTGCTGCACTGCTGGAGCTCTGGCTCCCGCTCCCGTTCCCTGAGCTGCTCGTCCAGAAGACCTGGAACACTCCTTCAGCTGGTGCTCCGCCGAACCGTAGAGTAGGCACTTCCCGAGCCTCCTTTTGCAGTCATTCCATACATGCCCTAGCTTCTTGCAGAAGTCACAACTAACAGGCTGCTACCTGAGTGCCTGTGGCTAAAACCTCGGCTACAGCTGTTGTACCTGCTGGAACGGTGCACGGCCCTGTCCCTGGAACTGTTGTGGCTGGAATTGCCTCTACTGCTGCTGATGCAGCTGCTAAAAGTGAGGCCTCTTGGCCGATCCTCCGCTGCCACTGGCTCCATGTGCGTCTCGTCTTCTCTTGAGCCTCAGCTCAAGATCATCCTCTGCTGCTAGGGCACCCACCTGAATCTCCTCAAAAGTGGCACTCCGATCACTCTTGGTCAAGAACTTGACCTTCTTGACTAACCCCTTCCAGAATCTCCGAGCCTTCGCCGTCTCACTGAGTCCCTCAACAAATCTGCCCAGACTCCAGAACTTCCGAGCGTACTCCTCGACAGTCTGACTGCCCTGAACTAAGCTCTTAAACTGCGTCTCCAGGGCACCAAGAGCTGTGTCAGGGAAAAACTTCTCCTTGAACAGCTTCTTGAAGGCTGCCCAAGTCTGTCCCTCTGTAACGACCCTTGGGTCCGTCTGGTACCATGTGCGGGTCAGGTCCTGCATCTGACTACCCGTCGCCTCAATCTGCAGTCGTGCTGGAATCTCTGCCAGCCGGAAGATCTCATCGATGTGCTCTATCTAGTCATCCGTATATAGAATCTCCTCAGTGCCGCAGAAGTCCCACGGACGCATCTTCTGGAAGTCCTGGATCCCTGGTGTCCTCGGCTGATACAGCTGCATCTGGGCTGCCTGGGGCTGCACAATAACTCTCTCCACCGTTGTTAGGGCAAGCTGATGGGCATTCTCTATGCCCTGCTGGAAATGAGCGGACTGCTGTCGCTGCACCTCCACCATCCTCTGAAAGAAGTCGAACAACTGCACTATGTAAACCGATCCTGAAGGTGGCTGCTGCCGAAAGAAATCAGGAATGGCGGAGGATGGTCTCTGTACAGACGGAGGTGCACCTCCAAATGCAGCAGAAACGCCAACGTGAGCTGGCACAATAGGAGCTGCGATCTCGAAGCCCTGCTGAACAGGACGAGAGGTGGCCGACCTTTCGATAGTATCCCCCGGACCGGGCGATGAGACTGTATCTCCATAACCATCCTGAAGATAGACCAAAATAGAAAGCAATTACATAGAATGAAGCAAAAAATCAAAGGATAGTTTTTCTAATGTGATTGAGTACCTCAAAACTATATCCTATATTCTACTGCAGGCTGTAGTGATACTCTAGTTCAAATGCCACTACAAATCTGGACCAGAATGGGGCACCACTAAAAAAGTGTCACGACCCGCACCCAGTGTAGGGACACGAGAGGTAGGCACGTCCAGCCAACGTCGCAATGTTGGCGGTAGAATTCTATTCTAGGTCACATATATCTAACAAATATAAGGTACCTGTACAATATATACCCTCCGAACGGAGGATAATATAGAAATGTTATTTTTCACAGTCTTCATTGCTATGATTCTTCTCTTGTTTAGTTATTTACTTTCCTTGCACTTTATCTGTCTTTCTTATCATCACCTGAATATAAACTACCATTTTCATCAATATAACTGTCTATAACTGTTTTATAGTTCTCTGTCATTTACTTGGGTTTTCTAGATGAGATGTGCTCGTTCCTGTCCTGACTGGACCTGTTGATAAATTTTACAGATAGCCTGGAGGTTGCCTGCTAGCCTAGAGGAGACACAGTAGAGGTTGTATAGTTAGTTATTTCAGTTGTATTGAGTTGTATTTATTCTATGGATTACTGTATTGAGCTTTGAGATATTTTCTGGGTTCGTGTATCTTAGACACTTAGACTTTTATCTGCTGTATCTCTTTTGGATTTTATGTTTTACCTATCTTTTATCTCGCTCTACCTTAGTTGTGATTGAGACTGTATCTGCTATGTCACCTCCATTCGGAGAGTATATGCTGTACAGGTACCTTTATATTGTTAGATGTTGACCTAGGACAGCGTTCTACCACCGACACTGCGGCGTAGGCTGGACGTACCCACGTCTCGTGCCCTTACTCTAGGATGCGGGTCGTGACACATTTTTAGTGGTGGCCCATGCTGGTCGAGTTTATGTAGTGGTATTCGAACTACAGTATCACTACAGCCTGCAGTAGGATTACGATATTTTTGGAGGTACTCAATCACATTAGGAAAAAACTCTTAATCCGATTCTTTTTGTCTAAAATTGTTGCTTATTGACTTCCCTTGAATATAAACTGTTCTTCTTTGAATTTTTGCTTCATTCTCAGAAATTGTTTCTTGTTTTGATCTGTCTTCATGATGGTTATGAAGACACGATCTCATCGCTTTGGTTCGGGGGATACTATCGAGAGGCTGGCCACCTCTCGTCCTGTTCGTCAGGGCCTCGAGACCGCAGCTTCTGTTGTGCCGACTCAGGTTGGCGTTTCTGCTATATTGGAGGTGCACCTCCGTCTGTACAGAGACTTTTCCCTTCGTTTTCGGTTTTTCTCAGCAGCAGCGATTCATGCAGCATCAGCAGCAGAGATTTGTGCAGTATCAGCATCAGGCTGAAGGAAACCAGCAGGACGAGCTATCGTCAGGATAATCGAGGATGCACAGACCGTTGGAGATCTTGCTGCAAGTTCCGTTCTTCTCAATTCCATTCCCGCAATTGTCTTTTATAATTACCTTGAAATCCGATTCCATCTGTTCCTTGTTGATTGATTAATTTTGTCATGTTACTCTTTTGTTGTGTTTGTTTTTCTTCTGAAAAAATCATATGGGCTAGGTCGCTTAAATCATGGGATCTAGAATCCTCGATAGTCGTGTTAGTTGGCATAGTGAGGACATATAGTCAAATTTTGGATGTATTCTCGGGTATGGGAATTTAAGGTTTTCGCCGTCGCATGCGGCAGTATGAAAATTTTAAATACCATGAACCTAGAGGTACGTACCTTAGTCAAGGACTCTGTGATTATCGTAACCTTGCTCACTAGCATGATGAAGACTCTGGACAACATGATTTTGGATAGACGCATATGATTAACAGATTGTATCTTGAGAAGGTTTAAACATCATACCCTTTTGATTGTTATAAATGACTTAGGAGTAGGGATATTTAGTTTTGTAGAGCTTATTCATAGGTAGTTCCTTCATAGTATAATGGTATGATGACTTGTAGAGTGTCTGTACCCTAGAGGTGATAGTTAGCATTGGTGTTAGAATAGTAACCCATTGCAGATAATTCTCATGTTATCTATAATACCAACCAGTTACACATAGGATGTTAGTATGCCTTACAGCCTTGATGATTATTACTACTTTCCCTTACCTTTTCCAGTGAGGCACCCATGACCAGAGCCTGCCTTTGAGTATAGTTGTAGTTTTACCTAAGACCGAGAGGTCTATTTGCATAGATAGATTGCAGATGATATTGGCATATGGGATATAGGTTAGTTGGTATCTACAGGCCATTGTTGTATAGGGTTATAAACATGTTGTTTAGCTTATACTTGGTTCAGTTTTCCATTTTAGTTAAGTTCTCTTCGTGTTGAGTTCCTTTGTGTTGATCACCTTTATAGGCAGTGTGCAGACCCTTCACTAGATACCATGTCCCCTTGATTCAGACCATTCATCCTTAGCCTAGTTCTAAGCATTGTTTCAGACCCTTATAAGTTTAGTCTGCCTTAACCCTTGGTTGATCAGTCATGTATATATATAGATGATATACTTAGGATATATGTGATGGGTTGTTGTTCTTGAGCATATATATATATATATATGTGGTATTTGGTATTCATGTGCTTAGCTTGTAGGTATTTAGTTATAGGTGACTTGATAGGATTGGAAAGTTAAGAGCTAGTCTATTATAGAGTTTCTCTTTTGCTAAATTCTAGTTGCCAACACCTAGATAGCTAGCATAGGTAAAACCCTAAGAAGTTGACCAGTTGATGACCAAGTACTTGGATGTTGAGAAATTGACTAGTGATTGACCCTTGACTATGTTTGACAAAGAAGGGGGTGCGATCATCTAAATTTCGAGGGCAAAATTTTTATAAGGTGGGTAGGATTGTAACACCCAGTTTTCCAGATGAGGGTAATTTTGAAATTTTATAATTATAATTATTATTTATTGATTATTATTTTATATTATGATTTTTGGTGATTTTTAATCATTTTTAAACTATTTAAAATTATGACTTGTGATTTTGACATTTTACTATTGTTTGGTTTTAATTTCGAGAAAATTTGTCACCCCCAGTTTTCAAGAACAGGGGTATTTTTGTTATTTTGTATTTTGAAATATTTTTGAAATTTATTTTATTATTTATGATATTGTTTTGGGATTATTTGAGTCGGGTTCGAATTTCAGCTCAATCCGACATGAAACGGGGACCGGGGGTAGTATTGACTTTAGTGGACCCACACACTAGTTAGACATGGCCCACATGATATTAATTTTAGTCCACATGATATTAATTTTAGTTAGAGGTTAGACTAATTATTATGGATAAGGTTAGTGTGATTAGAGACTTTAGAATGACTAATTTAGCCCCAACCAATTAGCCCTTTCCTAATACTAATAGAATAGGTTAGTGGGGGCATTTTGGACCTTACCATAATAGGACAAATAGTCCCATATGGCCAGCCACTTTGGGAGACGATAGGCTCAAGTTCATTTTATTATTCTCATCCACACTCTCTCTCTTGTTCTTCCCCAAATTTCTAGAGAGCAATCCCTAGCAATTTCTCCACCAAATCCTTCTATTTTGCCACCGAATCTTCTTCTTTCCTTCTCCATTCGAGCCAAGGAGGAAGCTACCCAAATTTGGGAGGATTCGGAGCTCGTTCGTGTCCTTTTGGAATCTCTACGTGTCGGTGTCGCTCTGGGAAGACTTTTTTCTGATTCGATCTACCGGGAGGTATAAATCCCTTCTCCTTTTCATTTTCTCATGCATATAGGTCTATTTTGAACCCATAGGAATGACCCCCATGGTTGTATCTCCATTTTGTGTCCATTTCGTGTCCATTTGGAGGTCATAGGAGTGTCCTTTGTGTTGTGATTGTGTCCTAGTAGAAAAAAAAAATCCCTATTTTGGACACTTGTGTGCATATATATATATATATATATATATATATATATATATATATATATTTATTTATTTATTTATTTGTGTGTGTGGTTAGATGGTTAGAGAGTGGATTGATCTTAGTTAGGATGGTTAGAATGAGTTTCATTTGGATACCTATGTTTGTATCCAAGTATCTTGGCCTATATGTGTTCTTTTGTCAAATCCGTCATAATTTTTATCCACGTTTTTATTAACCAAAGCAACTTAGAAATGTCATAACTTTTAGCTTAGAACTCCGATTTATCTTCCATTTTTTTTAAAAGAATCGTATCGAAGTTAGCTTTCCAAATATATATTTTAATAAGCCAAATTCTTTCTGTAACTTTCTGTAGAATTATTTGAGTGTTAGCTGTACGAAAGACAAACGTGTTTCGGTATTTTTGCAATTTCGGGAGCTTTCGGATACGAAAATGCGATCCGTTTAAAGTTTCGGAAAGCTAACACGAAGATCTAAAACATACTTTAATCCTAGAATTTAATGAATGTCCAATTGGTACAGTATTGATTTTAAGTAGAAGAGTGACTATACGATATATGCATTTTGTGTAACCTATGAGCCTATGTAGTATGGATATTAAATGAATATAGAGTATGTAATGCATGATATGTTAGATGAATAAAATGATATATATATGATATATATTCTCTTTACATTAATTTATATATATGGTTGAATGCAAGCATGTAGGAATGCTATTAATATAATGCATATAAGCAATGCATGAATGAAAGAATGATATACAATGTATGCATGAAAGTATATAATGAATGCTAGATATGAATGGAAGATATATATGTAATGATAGATATGAATGCATAATGTATAAATATTGTAATACAATATATAATGATAACATGTATGGTAATGTAGAGTATATGATGCAAGCAAGAATGAATGGAGGAAATACATGTATATAGGTAATATAAAATGTAATATATGAAAGGAATGAATGATAATATATAACATGATATGTAGGTAATGCAAGGTATGAAATATATGATGTGTGTATGTTTGTATGTCTCTATGTTAATGTATGAAATGATATGAATATACAATGTATGCATATGTATAAAACATGTAGGTAATGCATAGATGCATGAATGAAATGAATGTTTGCAATATGTTAATATAAATACAAGTATCTAATATGCATGAATGTAAGTATAATATAATACAAGTATACATGTATGTATCATGTAAATGTAATATACATGATATGTATGTATGCATGTATACAAGATAAGTATGTATGTATGTATTTCTATAAACTGAGTTAACCTATAACCTTTTACCCACATGCATTCATACATCCTTTGACATCATGTATCCCATGTCACATACACCTACCTATCACTAAATTTTAGAACATTAACACATATCTTTTCACACACATGCCAAACACACACATACTCACTTACTCTTTACCTCTCTTTCTATATATATATATATATATATATATATATATATATATATATATATATATATATATATATATATATATATATATATATATAATATATATATATATATATATATATATATATATATTTATATATATATATATATATATATATATATATATATATATATATATATATATATATATGTATGTTCCTATATATATAGCTTTCCTATATATATCTATGTATATGAATATGTGAATGTGAATAATATATATACATTATATGACTAAGTTTGTGTGCCTTGTTAGCTTATGGTTTAGTTTTGTGCTTGGTTTAGCAAGTGACTTAGGCTATGAGTTAGTAGCTATCTTGGATACTTGATTTGCATATACTTAGTTTGTTTAGACCTAGAATAACTTGTTTGACCTAATTTAGACTTGTTAGACCTAGTTTGACCATAGTTGACCAAGGTTTGACTTTCAGGGTTGACCAAGTTGACCAAGAGTTGACTTTGGTCTAGATTGACCTAGAATCATGTAGAATGCATAGTAGAACTTCATATTGCCATTTTGGACTTGTTGTGACTTGTGCTGTTCTGATTAGGAGCCAGACACCTCTCATCGACAGTATATTTACTTTGGACATTCAGACATTAGGCGAGTACATTCTCTGATAGTTCTCTCATTTATTTGTCAATTACTGTACTTCAGTTCTAGTTAGTTGTATGTGATTCTCTGTTGCAACACGTATGGATATTCTGGATTTATGTATACGACACACATTTATTTTCTGGCCTCTATTACTGGTATCATCATTCCTGGCTTCTATTACTGGAATCACCTACTGGAATCATTTACTGGAATCATTTAATGATATCATTATATTTTGGCTGGACTCATCTTGAATCAATGTGTCGAAATTCTGGATTCACTTGCTGGGAGGGGAAATACTAGAGTAAGACATGTAGACATACCCCAATCTGGAATCTCCCAACTGGAATCTACTAGAATGATAGCCATCTCACACCCGGCCAGGTGTGTGATGTGCTGTATTACCTACAGTCATTTACATGTCAAACTCGGTATTTTAAAACACACTGCTAGAGTATAGGCTGGACCCACCCTGGAATCTTTGATCACTGATTGGAATCATCTCATACCGGACTCATCTTGTACTGGAATCACCTGGTATCAGATTCATGTTGTCTAGATTTACGTTGGTCTTACACTTGTTTACATTTACTGTCTGGACTTATATCATGTTACCCTGGTTCAGTTAGTTCTATTTTTTACAGTCTTCATTGCTATGATTCTTCTCTTGTTTAGTTATTTACTTTCCTTGCACTCTATCTGTCTTTCTTACCATCACCTGAATATAAACTGCCATTTTCATCAATACAACTGTCTATAACTGCTTTATAGTTCTCTATCATTTACTTGGGTTTTCTAGATGAGATGTGCTCGTTCCTGTCCTGACTGGACCTGTTGATAAATTTTTACAGATAGCATGGAGGTTGCCTACTAGCCTAGAGGAGACACAGTAGAGGTTGTATAGTTAGTTATTTCAGTTGTATTGAGTTGTATTTATTCTATGGATTACTGTATTGAGCTTTGAGATGTTTTCTGGGTTTGTGTATCTTAGACACTTAGACTTCTATCTGCTGTATCTCTTTTGGATTTTATATTTTACCTATCTTTTATCTCGCTCTACCTTAGTTGTGATTGAGACTGTATCTGCTATGTCACCTCCATTCTGAGAGTATATACTGTACAGGTACCTTTATATTGTTAGATGTTGACCTAGGACAGCGTTCTACCGCCGACACTACGGCGTAGGCTGGACGTACCCACGTCTCATGCCCTTACTCTAGGATGCGGGTCGTGACACGTTTTTAGTGGTGGCCCATGCAGGTCGAGTTTATGTAGTGGTATTCGAACTAGAGTATCACTACAGCCTGCAGTAGGATTAGGATATTTTTGGAGGTACTCAATCACATTAGGAAAAAAACTCTTAATCCGATTCCTTTTGTCTTAAATTGTTGCTTATTGACTTCCCTTGAATATAAATTGTTCTTCTTTGAATTTTTGCTTCATTCTCAGAAATTGCTTCTTGTTTTGATCTGTCTTCATGATGGTTATGAAGACACGATCTCATCGCTTCGGTTCGGAGGATACTATCGAGAGGCTGGCCACCTCTCGTCCTGTTCGTCAGGGCCTCGAGACCGCAGCTTCTGTTGTGCCGACTCAGGTTGGCATTTTTGCTATATTGGAGGTGCACCTCCGTCTGTACAGAGACTTTTTCCTTCGTTTCCGGTTTCTCTCAGCAGCAGCAATTCATACAGCATCAGTAGCAGAGATTTGTGCAGTATCAGCATCAGGCTGGAGGAAACCAGCAGGGCGAGCTATCGTCAGGATAATCGAGGATGCACAGACCGTTGGAGATCTTGCTGCAAGTTTCGTTCTTCTCAATTCCATTCCCGCAATTGTCTTTTATAATTACCTTGAAATCCGATTCCATCTGTTCCTTGTTGATTGATTTATTTTGTCATGTTACTCTTTTGTTGTGTTTGTTTTTCTTCTGAAAAAATCATATGGGCTAGGTCGCCTAAATCATGGGATCTAGAATCCTCGATAGTCGTGTTAGTTAGCATAGTGAGGACATGTAGTCAGATTTTGGATGTATTCTCGGGTATGTGAATTTAAGATTTTTGCCGTCGCATGCGACAGTGCGAAAATTTTAAATACCATGAACCTAGAGGTACGTACCTTAGTCAAGGACTCTGTGATTATCGTAGCCTTGCTCACTAGCATGATGAAGACTCTGGACAACATGATTTTGGACAGACGCATATGATTAACAGATTGTATCTTGAGAAGGTTTAAACATCATACCCTTTTGATTGTTATAAATGACTTAGGAGTAGGGATATTTAGTTTTGTAGAGCTTATTCATAGGTAGTTCCTTCATAGTATAATGGTATGATGACTTGTAGAGTGTCTGTACCCTAGAGGTGATAGTTAGCATTGGTGTTAGAATAGTAACCCATTGCAGATAATTCTCCTGTTATCTATAATACCAACCTGTTACACATAGGATGTTAGTATGTCTTACAGCCTTGATGATTATTACTACTTTCCCTTACCTTTTCCAGTGAGGCACCCATGACCAGAGCCTGCCTTTGAGTATAGTTGTAGTTTCACCTAAGACCGAGAGGTCTATTTGCATAGATAGATTGCAGATGATATTGGCATATGGGATATAGGTTAGTTGGTATCTATAGGCCATTGTTGTATAGGATTATAAACATGTTGTTTAGCTTATACTTGGTTCAGTTTTCCATTTTAGTTAAGTTCTCTTCGTGTTGAGTTCCTTTGTGTTGATCACCTTTATAGGCAGTGTGCAGACCCTTCACTAGATACCATGTCCCCTTGATTCAGACCATTCATCCTTAGCCTAGTTCTAAGTATTGTTTCATACCCTTATAAGTTTAGTCTGCCTTAACCCTTGGTTGATCAGTCATGTATATATATAGATGATATACTTAGGATATATGTGATGGGTTGTTGTTCTTGAGCATATATATATATATGTGGTATTTGATATTCATGTGCTTAGCTTGTAGGTATTTAGTTATAGGTGACTTGATAGGATTGGAAAGTTAAGAGCTAGTCTATTATAGAGTTTCTCTTTTGCTAAATTCTAGTTGCCAATACCTAGATAGCTAGCATAGGTAAAACCCTAAGAAGTTGACCAGTTGATGACCAAGTACTTGGATGTTGAGAAATTGACTAGTGATTGACCCTTGACTATGTTTGACATAGAAGGGGGTGCGATCATCTAAATTTCGAGGACGAAATTTTTATAAGGTGGGTAGGATTGTAACACCCAGTTTTCCAGATGAGGGTAATTTTGAAATTTTATAATTATAATTATTATTTATTGATTATTATATTATATTATGATTTTTGGTGATTTTTAATCATTTTTAAACTATTTAAAATTATGACTTGTGATTTTGACATTTTACTATTGTTTGGTTTTAATTTTGAGAAAATTTGTCACCCCCAGTTTTCAGAAACAGGGGTATTTTTGTCATTTTGTGTTTTTAAAATATTTTTGAAATTTATTTTATTATTTATGATATTGTTTTGGGATTATTTGAGTCGGGTTCGAATTTCAGCTCAATCCGACTTGAAACGGGGACCCGGGGGTAGTATTGACTTTAGTGGACCCACACACTAGTTAGGCATGGACCACATGATATTATTTTTAGTCCATATGATATTAATTTTAGTTAGAGGCTAGACTAATTATTATGGATAAGGTTAGTGTGATTAGAGACTTTAGAATGACTAATTTAGCCACAACCAATTAGCCCTTTCCTAATACTAATAGAATAGGTTATTGGGGGCATCTTGGACCTTACCATAATAGGACAAATAGCCCCATATGGCCAACCACTTTGGGAGAGGATAGGCTCAAGTTCATTTTATTATTCTCATCCACTCTCTCTCTTGTTCTTCCCCAAATTTCTAGAGAGCAATCCCTAGCAATTTCTTCACCAAATCCTTCCATTTTGCCACCAAATCTTCTTCTTTCCTTCTCCATTCTATCCAAGGAGGAAGCTACCCAAATTTGGGAGGATTCGGAGCTCGTTTGTGTCCTTTTGGAATCTCTACGTGTCGGTGTCGCTCCGGGAAGGCTTTTCTTCGATTCGATCTACCGGGAGGTATAAATCCCTTTTCTTTTTCATTTTCTCATGCATATAGGTCTATTTTGAACCCATAGGAATGACCCCCATGGTTGTATCTCCATTTCGTGTCTATTTCGTGTCCATTTGGAGGTCATAGGAGTGTCCTTTGTGTTATGATTGTGTCCTAGTGGAAAAAAAAAACCTATTTTGGACACTTGTGTGCATATATATATATATATATATATATATATATATATATATATATATTTATTTGTGTGTGTGGTTAGATGGTAAGAGAGTGGATTGATCTTAGTTAGGATGGTTAGAATGAGTTTCATTTGGATACCTATGTTTGTATCCAAGTATCTTGGCCTATATGTGTTCTTTTGTCAAATCCGTCATAATTTTTATCCACGTTTTTATTAACCAAAGCAACTTAGAAATGTCATAACTTTTAGATTAGAACTCCGATTTATCTCCCGTTTTTTTAAAGAACCGTATCGAAGTTAGCTTTCCAAATATATATTTTAATAAGCCAAATTCTTTTTGTAACTTTCTGTAGAATTATTTGAGTGTCAGCTGTACGAAAGGCAAACGTGTTTCGATATTTTTGCGATTCCGGGAGCTTTCGGACACGAAAATGCGATCCGTTTAAAGTTTCGGAAAGCTAACACGAAGAGCTACAACATACTTTAATCCTAGAATTTAATAAATGTCCAATTGGTACAGTATTGGTTTTAAGTAGAAGAGTGACTATACGATATATGCATTTTGTGTAACCTATGAGCCTATGTAGTATGGATATTAAATGAATATAGAGTATGTAATGCATGATATATTAGATGAATAAAATGATATATATATGATATATATTCTCTTTATATTAATTTATATATATGGTTGAATGCAAGCATGTAGGAATGCTATTAATATAATGCATATAAGCAATGCATGAATGAAAGAATGATATACAATGTATGCATGAAAGTATATAATGAATGCTAGATATGAATGCAAGATATATATGTAATGATAGATATGAATGCATAATGTATAAATATTGTAAAGCAATATATAATGATAACATGTATGGTAATGTAGAGTATATGATGCAAGCAGGAATGAATGGAGGAAATACTTGTATATAGGTAATATAGAATGTAATATATGAAAGGAATGAATGATAATATATAACATGATATGTAGGTAATGCAAGGTATAAAATATATGATGTGTGTATATTTGTATGTCTCTATGTTAATGTATGAAATGATATGAATATACAATGTATGCATATGTATAAAATATGTAGGTAATGCATAGATGCATGAATGAAATGAATGTTTGTAATATGTTAATATAAATACAAGTATCTAATATGCATGAATGTAAGTATAATATAATACAAGTATACATGTATGTATCATGTAAATGTAATATACATGATATGTATGTATGCATGTATACAAGGTAAGTATGTATGTATGTATTTCTATAAACTGAGTTAACCTATAACCTTTTACACACATGCATTCATACACCCTTTGACATCATGTATCCCATGTCACATACACCTACCTATCACTAAATTTTAGAATATTAACACATATCTTTTCACACACATGCCAAACACACACACTCACTTACTCTTTTACCTCTCTTTCTCTCTCTCTCTCTCTCTCTCTCTCTCTCTCTATATATATATATATATATATATATATATATATATATATATATATATATATATATATATATATATATGTGTGTGTGTGTGTGTGTGTGCCTATATATATAGCTTTCCCATATATATCTATGTATATGAATATGTGAATGTGAATAATATATATACATTATATGACTAAGTTTGTGTGCCTTGTTAGCTTATGATTTAGTTTTGTGCTTGGTTTAGCAAGTGACTTAGGCTATGAGTTAGTAGCTATCTTGGATACTTGATTTGCATATACTTAGTTTGTTTAGACCTAGAATAACTTGTTTGACCTAATTTAGATTTGTTAGACCTAGTTTGACCATAGTTGACCTAGGTTTGACTTTCAGGGTTGACCAAGTTGACCAAGAGTTGACTTTGGTCTAGATTGACCTAGAATCATGTAGAATGTATAGTAGAACTTTATATTGTCATTTTGGACTTGTTGTGACTTGTGTTGTTCTGATTAGGAGCCAGACACCTCTCATCGGACAGTATATTTACTTTGGACATTCAGACATTAGGCGAGTACATTCTCTGATAGTTCTCTCATTTATTTGTCAATTACTGTACTTCAGTTCTAGTTAGTTGTATGTGATTCTCTGTTACAACACGTATGGATATTCTGGATTCATCTATATGACACACATTTATTTTCTGGCCTCTATTACTGGTATCATCATTCCTGGCTTCTATTACTGGAATCACCTACTGGAATCATTTACTGGAATCATTTACTGGTATCATTATATTTTGGCTGGACTCATCTTGAATCATTGTGTCAAAATTCTGGATTTACTTGCTGGAAAGGGAAATACTAGAGTAAGACATGTAGACATACCCCAATCTAGAATCTCCCAACTGAAATCTACTGGAATGATAGCCATCTCACACCCGGCCAGGTGTGTGATGTGTCGTATTACCTACAATCGTTTACATGTCAAACTCGGTATTTTAAAACACACTGCTAGAGTATAGGCTGGACCCACCCTGGAATCTTTGATTACTGACTGGAATCATCTCATACCGGACTCATCTTGTACTGGATTCACCTGGTATCAGATTCATGTTGTCTGGATTTACGTTGGTCTTACACTTGTTTACATTTACTGTCTGGACTTATATCATGTTACCCTGGTTCAGCTAGTTCTATTTTTTACAGTCTTCATTGCTATGATTCTTCTCTTGTTTAGTTATTTACTTTCCTTGCACTTTATCTGTCTTTCTTACCATCACCTGAATATAAACTGCCATTTTTATCAATACAACTGTCTATAACTGCTTTATAGTTCTCTATCATTTACTTGGGTTTTCTAGATGAGATGTGCTCGTTCCTGTCCTGACTGGACCTGTTGATAAATTTTACAGATAGCCTGGAGGTTGCCTGCTAGCCTAGAGGAGACACAGTAGAGGTTGTATAGTTAGTTATTTCTGTTGTATTGAGTTGTATTTATTCTATGGATTACTGTATTGAGATTTGAGATGTTTTCTGGGTTTGTGTATCTTAGACACTTAGACTTCTATCTGCTGTATCTCTTTTGGATTTCATATTTTACTTATCTTTTATCTCGCTCTACCTTAGTTGGGATTGAGACTGTATCTGCTATGTCACCTCCATTCGGAGAGTATATACTGTACAAGTACCTTTATATTGTTAGATGTTGACCTAGGACAGCGTTCTACCGCCGACACTGCGGCGTAGGCTGGACGTACCCACGTCTCGTGCCCTTACTCTAGGATGCGGGTCGTGACAGTCTACCTTTGCCTTGATTGAGACCTTGCATGGTCTTCAAATCATATCCCATGTTCTGGATAATCTTGAGAGATTATTGACTATATCTGTCAATTCAGATTCTTCCTTTATCTTTATCTCTCAAATCATCAGTCTGAGCAACAGGAATATTTTTAGCCAAGCCAAAAACAATTTGGCGCTTGTTTTTCTTATCAGACGGAACCACGAAATAAGATTCTTTGTGACGTCTATAAGTTACACAAGCTTGCGATGAAGCGGCTACAGAAAGAAGATAGGGAGAAGATGTTAGAAACCTTTGAGCATAAGGTCCAACATTGACATGAGGAGGAAAAGAATTTTCCTTATTGTCAATGTATAAGGTTTCCTTTGTGCCTATGTCGTCTTTATATTGATGACTTTGATTATCAGAAGATAAAGTCATTCTTTCAATAAACTTGACAGCCATATACTCGAAAAGGAAATCTTCATTGATATCAAAGAGTACAGAATGACCAATATTTACATCATTTATAATTTGACTGCTACGCTTCGGATTAATCACTAGTGGACTATCATCCGTCTTCTGCGTAGATTTGCCAAGATTGACAATTAAAGGAGGTTCTGGACCATTCGTACGAAATGTACGCCCTTTGACTTTGATCACAAGAGATTGAACTTGGCTTTTAACAGGAACATTCACTGATTCCTCAGATGAAGCTTGAGTTCTTCCTTTAACCTTGATCATCAAAGGTTGATTGTTGACAGGTTGGGGTTGGATTCGCCCTTTGACTTTGATATTCAAAGGCTGCTCTTCTGGCGGATCTTCGTTAATAGACTGATCTTCAGCAGATGATTGATCTTCAGCCATATCTGATATCTCTTTCACATGCTCTTGTTTGTAAAGCCTTGAGTCAGAAAAATAGGCTTCGACACCCTTGAAAGGATTGATATCTGCAAACTCAGTCTTTACAACTCCTTGGGGATCCACATACTTGAAGCATTGGTGGAGAGTCGAAGGCACGAGGTTATACTCATGTAACCATGGTCTTCCAAGAAGAATATTGTAGGATACGTCTGAGTTAATAACATAAAATGTTGCCATAGTTCGAAGATCACCAATCTGAATCTTCAGACGAATCATCCCCAGTGGTTTGCTCTTTACAGAGTTGAAACCAACTATTGTGGTACTAGTGTAGGTCAGATCACTAGTAGGAATCCACAAGGGTCTTAGCATACTTTGAAGAATTATGCTAATGGAAGACCCAGGATCAATGTAAATTCTGTCAACTTCAATGGATTCAATATACCCAGTGTAGCACAAAGGCCTGTCATGCTTGTTATGCTTCAACAACATATCTTCTTATGTAAAGGTGATGTTGGGAATTGCTTCCATCACACTATGACATTGTGGTCATGATACTGGTATATTGTCAGGAGTTTTGAGTTGAGCTAAGCAGGAATCAGCTAGCAGCAGAGCTTCACTCAAAGTTTCGCGGCTTTCATTAGAAAGGCGAAGCAACTCGAAGATAGATAATCTAGCCGGAGTATTAGCTAACTGGGCTAAAATATCAAATTTACAGGGTTTCATCACCACCCCCTGACTGGAAGTAGACTTCACGGGATATCGAAGCGTACTGTCTTCTGTTTCCCCTTTTCAACTACAGCAGGAGCAAGAGACGATTGAGTTGATGGTGTTTCAACATTCTCAGCTTCTTTGGAGGATCCCTCATAATCTTTGTGGTACTCTTTTCCAGATCTTGTACCAGCAAAAGTTTCTTCTTCAGAATCAGAAAAAGGAAGTACCATATTACAGGATTTAATCTTCCTTTCATTAGCCTTCTTCTTGTGAGGATTGTTATGAAGAACCTCAGAACCCAATCCAACAGTGGATTTTTGACTTTGAATTTGTAAAGAAAGTCGTATCCCTTTATCATAATTTAAACCCTCTGCCTTTTGAAAGTCATAGCCCATCTTTTTCATAAGAAGGACTGATTGCTGACTGTATAAGTGAGTAGACAGTGGACTTTCAACAGGTGGTTCCATAGAGGAAGAAGAAGAGATCTCTGTGACTACAGGAGAATAAGGAACAACCGTCTCTGCAGCTACGGGAGAAAAAGGATTCAGGATACGAAGAAAAATCCCTGTAGGAGTCTTTTCATAAGCAGCGAAGACTTGTTGTGCCCTGTATAAGGGAACACTATTCATGGCTAGCCACTACTGATGAGTAAGCTTGAGCTTGGCAGGAGGAGCCAGACTTGGAGGACATATGTTCAATCCTCTCAGTCTATCTTCCAAAGGAATGTCATCCCATAGATGATCCAAATCATTATGATCTGGAATAACATAAGAAATCATGTTGCAGGTTTTAACTTTCCTACCTTTCTTGGATTTTGAAGTTTTACCTTCATCTTCCATTTCAGGTACTAAGTCAGGATGTACCCACATAATTTTACCATTTTTTAATGTAAGAGGCAACAATCCTTCATTTTCCTCCCTGACAGGCGGGATATTCAAAATCTTCATCGTCGCCTTCGGAATTAGGACAATTCCATCTGGTACTTGTTGTGGAGGAAAATCTCCAAATTGAAGAGAAACCATATTGGTTGTAACCGTATGGTCATCATTGGTTAGAGCAATAGCACCACCATTTATCAGCTCTTGGATTTTCTTCTTCAAAATATAGCAAGCACTGGTAGGATGATTAATGTATCTATGATAGATACAATATTTAGGATTGTTAGTCAGATTCACCTCATTAGGCCTCTTTGGCTCCGGAATCTGGAGTTTGCCACTCTTCACCAGACATTGGAATATCCCTGGGATATCGCTTTCGTCAAAAAAATATTCTTCTTTTGGCCTGGAAGATTCCTGATTATTCGGCGTCGTTTTATTCTTGAAAAGATTGACCATAAGAGTGTCTTTTCCTTTCATATTATGATTGCCAGAATTATTACCAGGATTACTTTTCTTTTCTTTATCCTCAGAGGCAAAATTCATCCCATGTTCACGGGCCAACCTACCATTGGTCTCGGCAGAAACGGCTACTATGATAAACGAAGCACAATTTGTGAATTGGGAACCCGTGAAGATAGCGATGGATGGTCGCAGATTTATTTTACATGTATCAATCAGCACTGAATCTGGCATATCCGGGGGCATCTTTAAAGTCGCCTGTCGAAAACATTCAATGAACGTCTGAGCATCTTCTTTCTCCTTTTGCTTGATTTCTATTAAGGAGGACATGTTCATGCCCATACCTTCTTCATAGAAATGGAAGAGAAATATTACCTTAAATTCGTCAAAAGACGAAATGTAATTATCGGGTAAACTACGATATCAGTCGTAAGCTGAACCCGTCAAGCATCCAATGAATACTCTAGTGAAAAGAGCATCATTTTTCTGCAAATGTACAGTCATAATATTAAAGTAATTGATATACTGACTAGGAGAAGCCTTTCCATCAAACAGTACCATTGACTGTGGCTTGAATTTTGATAGAAAGGGTACATTATTCCAATGAGGAGGATAAGGTTGCTTAATCCCTAACCTCTGGAGTTGATCCTTTTGCTTCAAAACTTCAAACTGTGCTTTGAGCTCACATACTGCTTGAATGGCTTCACTGGTTTGTGGAAGCACATTTGATTGAAAAGTTGTTGGTTGTACCGTAATCCCCATCGGAGATGGTATATCTTCTGGAATGATGGGATCTGGAGATGCAGAATTTTGGTTAACAGCAGGTTCTTGGATATTCAAAGGTATATCAACCCCTTGGCTATCTTGAGTTGGCGCTGCTGCCTGAACCGGTGTTACAATTACTGGTTGAGCATTTTGCTGAGCCGTTATTATCTGGTACATGTTTTGCATCATGTTATGCATATCTTTCAATGATTGCTCAACGGCAGTGAGACGTTGTTCTGTATTAACAGATGACGTCTCTGGTTCGTCTCCAATAGCGTAGGATTCAACCTCTCTTGAAGATACAGAAGGATTAGTATAGAAGTATGAATCAACACTATCAGTTTCGGACTCAAGAGATTGAGTACCCCCAGCTTCAGAATCAGAAGTCTGCAATTGTCTTTGTCTTCTTGATCGAGTATTCTGATATACTCCTTCAAAAGAATCAAGAATTATGTTGAATTGTTGTTGACCTGGGGTTTGGGACGTGTTCCGTCTAGGACATCGTCCTCTGTTGGTGTGAGATGCCATGTTGACTGATGCTTATGACAACTCATCAGCTTGTTGTTGGGGCGCATTAAAATTCAATCGATCAAAAACTGACCGTCTAGAAGCCGGGCAACAACATTTGATCACAATCTGGTGACACTCACAATAATGATTTTCTTGGGGGAGTGTCACGGGAGATTGTCTATTTTTACATTTTTGCATTAGCAATTCATGTAAATCAGAAGGAGTAGTCTTCTTTATTACATTTGGGATAGCAAAACGTTTAGTCCCTTGTGTATAAAAAAGATTACTGGCTGCATTTGCAGAACCAAACTGTACATTTCTACGCGTTTGGACGTAAATCTTGAGATTTTTTAGCACGAAGGACTCCATTTCCATTGCGTGTGATTTGTAGGTTTGGCACTTTGCGTAGAGCAGTATAAGAAGGCTGTTGGTGTTGAACTGAAGCTTCACCAACAACATTTTTACGCTGTATGCATTTAGGTACATTCACATTAGATGTAAAAATAGCGTTGCGAATTTTATCTACACTGTCACAGACAGGAGACTTACCTTTACGCGTAGAGCGTAAAAATTGTTTATCTACCACGTCACAGACCGGAGATTTTCCTTTATGCGAAGAGCGTAATTTTTGTGTGTCTACCACGTCACAGACGAGAGACTTATTTTTACACTTAGAAGCACAAGCATTAGAGTCTGCCTCATTACAAATGGGGGACTCGTTCTTATGCACTGAGCGTAAAATTTGATTTTTACCCACTGGGCGTAAAACCTGATTATTTTCACTGTCACAGTCGGAAGATAACTTGCCACACTTAGAGTGCAACGCTGAAGTAAGGACTGCCTCGTTATGAACGGGAGCCCCTACGATAGGAGTGGGAAGAATTCCCTTGCGCTCAGAAGCAATAGAGAGATCAGAAGCTATTTTGGATTTAGAAATCCAAACTTTTCGTGCTTTGTGAGATTTTTGAACATTGGAGTAGCGAGAACCACCCCAGTTCGGAGCATCTCTTCATAAGCAGTCTGGTCGAAGTATACAACCAGAGTCTTCTTTGTCGATCCAATCGACACATTATCATATTGAGCAATTGCCTCCTCGTCAGAGGAGAAGGTCGTCCCCAGCAGAGTCGCCATTTTTGTTTCACTTAACAAAATGCCTGGAAATCGGATTTTGAAAATAAAACAAAAAAAAGTACAAGAAGTACAAATTTGATTCTGGGAAGTATTGCTATGGAAGTCTGATCTGTAAATGATCACTTTGTTCCTTGGACCATACGATGATGATGAAGATCACTGCTAGAAGATGAACAATTGGAAGAACTAAGTCACCAGAAAGGTATCGACGCACTTGGGCACTGATGGTGAGGCCGAATGCTTTTCTGCTTTGCTTCACTCTGTTCTGGAAGAAAAGTTGAAGAAGAATGCTCCGAAAATCAAAGTCTCTGGGCTCTGATCTCTATCTATTCTCTCATTTCTCTCTGTGTCTGTTATATGAGAAAAATCAATCTATTTATAGACTTGGGCTCTTGTGCGTAAAAACTCAGCAAAAGTTTCGTCTTTATGCTAACAACTGCCACCCATGATTGGAGTTATCCTCTGCATACATTGACACGTGTCCCATCATTTCAGTAAGAATAGGATGCACGTACACACGTTCTTCGAGATATATGGCATGAAAGCCATGTAAGCAAACCACGTTCTGAATTGGAATAGGGCGTAAAAACAACCCAAATATACCCTGAGAGTAAAGTAGTAGACTAGGCATACAATAGCCCTGATATAGACTCCCCACGTAAAGTGGTTGTTAAATAACCTTGAGCGTAAAAGTAGCCCAAATAAACCTTACGCACACGTCAACCTTTGAGCGTAAAAACTCGTATAGTCTCCGTGCGTAAAAGAAGCCATATTATGAGCGTAAGATAGCTCAGTCCACATACTAAATGACAAATTGGTCTCTGTGTAAAACAAATCCCTTTGATTTCTATGATATATGCCATCATTAAATCTTCGTGTCAGACTTTGCATTAAATGCAAGACTTGACAGCTTTGTTCAGCGTAAAAGTGGCTAGCCTGTCCTGAGCGTAAAACCATTAGCTTTGACCCGGGCGTAAAATGATTAGCCTGCTTTAGGCGTAAAGTGATTAGCCTCTCTTAGGCGTAAAGTGGATCAATTTGAATGGAATGATCCATCTCTTTGACTCATTCTTATGAAGCACTTTTTATCACTACAACAAATAGGGCATACAATAGCAGTTTATCTATAGCATTCAAGCCTCCCTGCTATAGAATGTCATCATCAATAGCGTTCCTTCCGCAGTGCTATTAAAATAGAATACAATATCAGTTTATCTATAGCGTTCGAGTCTCCCTGCTATTATAATATAATCATCCATAGCGTTCATATTGAAGTGCTATTAAACGTCCATACAATAACAGTTTATCTATAGCGTTGAAGCATCCATGTTATTAGAATGTCATTATCAATAGCATTCATTATGCAGTGCTGTTAACAGAACTTTATATAGCATGTTATGAACGTTGTTAATGATATAGTTTTTTCTGAATGTTGCTATGCATGTATGTCTAGGGTGAGCATTATTCGGTTTTTGGACCGAAATCCGAACCAAAACTAACCGAATAAGAGATTCGGTTCGGTTTGGAAAAAAATTCGGTTCGGTTTCGAAAATACTAAAATTTCTTATTCAGTTTCGATTTCGGTTTTGGGATTTGGTTTCGGTTTAATCCCACTAACCTTTCAGAAATTTTATCTAAAATTCCTCTCCCTGGTAAACCGAATAAGAAAATTTAGTAATATATATACGAAATATATCTTTGTATATTTAGTTACTATCACTACACCAAAACACGTAATTTGTAACATTTGTAACAAAATGCATATATTTTAGTAACATTGAAAACCGTAACAAAGTAATGCGACATCGAAAGGAATAAAAAATTTGCCGACTCTTCCTGCAATGATTTTCGTTTTCCCTCTCATTCTCTGACTTGACCATCCTCCACCTCTCTCCCCTTTTCATTTTCTTTTTCATTTTCCCTCTTCTTCTCCTCTCTCTCTCTCTAGTTTTCTCCAGTCCTCTCTCTCGTCTTCTCTCGAGCTTACTCTAGGCTGAAAGTTCTGCTTATTTTCCAAATTCCTCTTATTTTCAGGTAGATTCTAAAATCTTTTTCTTCTCTTTCGTATGAGATTTAATTTTCCAATTTCTCGTAATACTAGGTTTTTCTAATTTCTGAAGAGTTTCTTCTTTAATTTGCTTGCTATATGAGATCTAATTTCAAAGTATTATTGAAGAATTTCAAATGTTTAGGGTTTTGTAAAATTGTATATTTGGGCATGTGATCGTTTAATATTTATTTGAGGAGGAGGAGGAGGTGTTCGAGATGTCAAGCACTACACCAAAATAGACGATTTGCGACAGTTAGAGTTGTCAAAAAATGATGAATTAAAACTATCATTTTATTTTTGACGTATTTAAACCGTTGTTTAACATTAAAATATGCTTGACCAAAATAGCGAATTTAGATTTGATAGACTAAAACAGTTGTTTAACATCAAAGTCCAATTGACAATTTAGGTTCCCTCTTCCAACAAAAATTTTGGCTCTCAAATTTTTACCAAAATCCACGACCCCACCGCCAACCCGCTGGAACCAATTCTCAAAAATTTTGCGTCCTCCCCTTCCACAGGATCCAAGCGGTCGGCAACCCCGAGCCTATGCTTCGAACACGCCCCCACCGCCGACCTTGACTCTGCTCAATTAACCACTTCTCCATACCTCTCCTCCGATTTCCTTTGGCCATCGTAGACCCAGGCATCCTCCCTCCCTGCCTTCACCAAAGGGTCGTCAAACCCACTCCGCCCCCTCACCGCCAAGTCTGTCTCCTTCTCCAGTCATAAACCCTACGTAGAGCTGAGCATCTGTTGCGTCCATGTGGGCGGAGTGGAGATCTCGGACAACAAGCGTGTGGAGTTCTCCCTCTAGTACATCCACAGCATGTCGCCACAACTACAGGTACTTCTCCATCACCGACGAAAAGGCAAAAGGTGAGAAGACCTCCAGCGGGTGCGTCCTTCTTTGATTTTATTTTTATTAGGGTTTTAGATACTTCTTCTCTTTCATAATCTCAATATTTTGGTTTGATTAGGGTTCATCTGCAACGTCGAAGTAGAAAGGACACCGACCTCCATCGGGTACTTCACTCACCTTTGCTTCTCGAATTTTAGAGTTTGTTGTTTCAGTCTCTCTCTCTATAATTTTAGGGTTTGGATGTCGAGCAGGACACCTACTGCCAGCATGCTTCGAACACGCTTGTATTGACAATCGTTCAATGACACCAGCGACCAAATTGTGAACCTGCTTCGAACACGCGCTTTTGGATTCCAAAGGTGAACCTGTTAAATTAGCAACAAAGCTCTTGTGGTGTGTAAAGCTTGTCATCTTAAAGTAACAAATTGTGGAAAAGCTTGGAGTAAAACCTGATGCTCATTTTATTTTCTGTGGTCCCAGATTTTCTAGCACATGAGATCAAGTGGGAAGGAGCAGACATTGCCATAGCAAGTTATATCAAGGTGAAATGTTTGCCAACCATGAGTTACCATTTCAGTTTTCCTTATGGTTTTGTATGGCTACAACTTGCAAGTTATATTCTGATGAATATCAATACGATGATACAAGTGAGAAAATATATAGCCACACACACAAACATCAATAAGACAGTTTTTTTTTTTCTCTAGCTTGCTTGTTATTACTCTTAGAAAGGATTTTCTTTATCAAATTCGTGTGTAAACTTTTTATTCTGATGACTAACGTTCAATTGTGTAATGGTCAACAGATAAAATAAGTGATTTTCTAGCTTTTTTTCTTTTTTCCATCTTACCACCACTATTTCCATTATTGATCCCAATAGTGCTATTTTTAGTAGACAATTTTTACAACTAGTAATCTGGAGATGCATAATTGAATTGGATAAGGGAGAAGAAGAAGAAAAAAACTCCCATTTCCCAGAGATATCAGGAAAATGTCTATATGATCCTTGGCACCCATATTTTAAGTTGTATTTGCTTAACCTCTATTTCCCAAAGGCCTAAACAACTCTATTAAAACATTTTTACGTCATAACTTCTTCTGAAATACTTATAAAGCTTAATTGTCTATGTCCCATGTGTATCATGCTCTATTAAAACTTTGCTTCATCGCCTTAGTCCCTACATTTTCATCTCCCTACATCTCTATGTAGTAATTAATCCCTTTCCATATTTCACCAACTTAAACAGAATAGTTTTACAAACAACATAAGCAAATCATATATATAAAGGGCTAATAAGATGCATAACTTAAGTGTGCCTTGTTTTAAGAACTTCATATGCCTAACTTAAGCCCTAGATTGTTATGAATCAGCAAGGTAAAAAGTAAAGGGCATCCCTATGCCAGGAAGCTCCCAGAGTCCGGCTTATGCAAGGTATGTGGGGCCAAGATGTATGCAATCTTACCCCATATACACAAATCAATAATGTCCAATTATATAGTGACCTTACATTCAAAGAGGTAAACATCTGGACAAGATGGGGCATGAGATATTGATAGCAAGGTCCAATTAAATATGGACCTAGTTTACACTCAAGATTACCTCATTTTCAGGCTATGAAATCACCCGTAACCATAAATTGTGGCTTTATTTGGAATAGTATACATCAAGATATTAGAAGGCTGTAATTTGGCTCGACTTTGATGTCTATGCTCCTTGGACCTATGAAATATCACAGACTTTCTTGTTGTTTAATGTCTACCATCTTATTTGTCATGTCAAACTGGATGAACGTGTGGTTTTTCATGTCCGACTGCAGTATTAGATGATCTACTGCCTCCTTCTGATTTGGCCATCTCTCTCAGGCAGAAGTGAAAGCTAAGCAACAACTGGACATGTTAAACCTTGACCTATATGATCATGACTCAAGAGTCTCCACATTGTCGATCACAACATAATTTGGGTCCTTGAGACCAACTAGCAGCATAAATTCTGATATATATATATATATATATATATATATATATATATATATATATATATATATATATATATATATATATGCACAGGATGATTGAAGAAACAAATATTATATCTCGTTCTAATTATGGTTGATGAAATTTTTGTCATGCATTCCTCTGAAAGTTCTGTGTTACAATATGAATCAGAGTTTATTGTAGTTTTTGTACCTTTACAAGGGCCAATGTTAGATGATTATAACTATAGAAGTTACTCGTATAACTTGTATTGCAGTAACTAAAGGATGTAGTGACTGTATGAGTACCAGCTATATAGATCAATTATAAACTGACTTGCGGTTTGCCCTTTGTTGTTAACTATATAACTTCGTTTCAGCATGCCGCTTATATGTTCCTTCGAGGCATGAAGATGTTGCATCCAATGTTGTAAAAATCGCTAGGCGGAGTCGGTACGGCGGAGGGCCGACTAGCGCCTAGGGCGCCTAGGCGACGCCTAGGCGCCATATATTTTTTTTTTTTTTTTTTTTTTTTTTTTTTTTTTTTTTTTTTTTTTTTTTTTTTTTTTTTTTTTTTTATGTATGTATATATATGTGTGTGAAGGGGGGAGATGAAAGAAAGAGAACATAAGCAGCAGCAGCAGAAGGGTTAGGGTTCCCCCCTCTCCCCTCCGCTCCTCCTCCCCTCTCCTCTCCTCCTCCTCCCCTCCCACCACCTCCCCTCTCCTCTCCTCCTCCTCCTCCTCTCCTCCTCCGCTCCCCTCTCCTCCTCCCCTCCCACCACCACCACCACCACCACCACCACCAACAGCAGCAGCCACCACCACCACCACCACCAGCAGAAGCAGCAGCCGCCGGCGACTACGACGGCGACGACGGCGGCGGCGGCGACGACGACGGCGGCTGCGGCGACGACGACGGCGGCGACGACGGCGGCGGCAGCGGCGGCTGCAGGTAAGTATGTATTTTTGTTTCAATTTTTTTTTTTTTTTGAATTTTGAATTTTTAAAAAAATTGGCCGCCTAGGGGCCGCCTAGGGGCCGCCTAGACCGAAACCGCCTAGGCCCGCCGCCTAGGGGTTTTCGGTGCGGCGGGCGGCCGCCTAGCGCCTAGGCGGCCGCCTAGGCCGATTTTTAGAACACTGGTTGCATCTTTGTGTACAGTCAAAATAGTTTAACATTGAGGACGACCTAGTTTTTAGAGGAAAATTCCAAAGTATGCAAAGGTTTTTTTTTCTTTTTTTGTATATTATCAGAATTGTAATTGTGTTAAGAGATTGTTTTCGAGTCAATAATCTCATATTCAAGGTCTGGAACAAAAGAGGAGTGACTTGGAGTTAATTATTCGCTTCATCTTTCTCTAAAATGAATGGTCAGTAGAACGTATATACTTGACAGTGCCACGACTATCATTCCATATTCTAGTTTTATGATTGTACTACTATTGTATTGCTAGATTATACGCGTATATAAGCTTCCAAGCCCAAGCCCCGACACATCATTTCATTTTGATGGTTTCATCTGGCCATACTACTCGTAGCCGAGGAACAAACTGGTTATGATTATAATGTATTTGTTAGGTCAACTAGTCCAAGCCATCTGATTGATCGGTCTATTTTGTTATAATACAGGGAGGAGGATGGTGTCATGATGTGCCCGCATGTTAGAACTTCTCTGACATCTTAAGTGATGAGCCCTTTATGAATCCAGGTGTATTATCTTCCTACAAGATCTACTTATAACATTAATATAACTGATGAGCATTGTGTCATAGCCATGATATTCTTCCATTGCTGAAAATGCTCCCAGTCAAGAAATAAAAAAAATCGTATCAAACTTCTCTGACATCTTAAGTGAAGAGCCCTCTATGAAAAAAATTCGTATAACAGTAACTGTAGCTTTTCTCCTTTTGTATCAAGGTGGCTACTTTATATTAGCAAAATTTCTTCTTGACCACTTCTTAATTGACCAACTGACAGATATAGGGATGAACCTTCTGTCAAATTACACTTTCTTAGGCCAATGCACATACTTGTAAGCCCCAAAACTTATCTCGAGTTCACAAACTGTCGATGCTCAAGCCTGGCCTCAAATGTATTCTCCTAGGTGATAGTACCAGCCAATCGAAAGTTGTTTCATTTGTACGTGTCACTTCCTGTACTTACACATTGATTATTGTATGACTTTTCTTATTCATCATCAATCATCATTATTTTTGTCTATTTATTATATTGTTTGTAACAATATGATAAGTCCCTTGAATAAAAGCGGTGGGTTATGGAACTGTGATGTGGTTACACTAGTGAGATCCAAATATCATGTTAAGCTTTGTTCTTAAATTTCCACTGGGCATTTGATCGATGCAGTGAATGCTTGTTTACAGTTACTGACACAAAACTTTGGGTTGAATTTGTGTAAGAAAGTTTAATTAGTAATAGAGTGCCACAGGTATGTGAAATTCAAATTGTTACTCAAGCAACTGCAAAGATGGATTCAGATCTTATTTTATAAATTATTTTTGTCAAATATAGTCACATGCTGATTGGTTTCCTTTATGATTGGAAGATGGAAAAGAAGGTTGAATTTTGAACTAAATATTTAAGAGTACTTAGTGATTGACTTGACTCCCACATCTCTTATAGAGCATAGCTGTCATTTTTATTTAATTTCATTTTATTTTCTTTTTTTTTTCTTCTTTTCTTGGTTATAGGTAGAGAAGGATCCTGTTTTCCAAAGGGATGGCACTGACATATATGTGGACACCTGTATCAGCTTCACATAGGCAAGCAATCTGTTCATTTGCTTCCGAGATACTGATCCTTGAGATATAGTTATATGTTCTCATTCTTTTCAGACTTGTATGACTTGTAATTTATAACCATTGATCATAAAATGATATTTCTATCTACATCTAATAAATACTTTGAAGTAGTTTTTGGCAGGTATTATGTTGTTGAATTGTTTTTGGGACATTATACATGGGATATAGATTGAACTAAAGAATTTCATTGAATTCATATTGATCATGCAAAATTCTTTGGCCACGAACTGGAAATTTTATCGAATTTATGCTTAGTAGTTCAGGGAAAGTCAGAATATTACATTAAAAGGAGATTATTTAGGAATATTGGCAATCAATATTTATATTTATGAAATATTGATAGCTAACTCATAAATTCAACTGCTTGTTTATTAACCAGGAACACTAATGTTTCCTCCTATATTTGTGTAGGTTGGATGAAGTAAGAGGATTTCTGAGGAGCTTTGGTTGTGGATAGGCTCGAAGGGTTCGAGCTAAATTTTGGATATGTAACATTTTGGATATATGTATGGAAACAATTAAACGCTGACTACGCTGTTAATGTTTAATTTTGGAGAAATTATGAAGGATTTTGAATGTTCTTGACAGTGAAATTAATGAATTTACTTATATTCAGAATTCATTCTGTGATTGATTCGTCGAGAAGCATTTAAATTTTTGAATACCCGCATTCTGTGTATATATGCAATAGATATCTGTGACATTCTGTATATCTGCAATGCTATTTTGATGTGCTGCAATACTATTTTGATGTAAATTGTTTCTTTACACTAATGCATTCTGCAATAGCATTCTGACATGCTATTGGTGCACATATAATAGCGCGAAAGAAATACTATAAAAATCAATTTGCATCGAAAAGTTATTAACAAACAATAACATACAGAAACACAATTAAACATCAACAGCGTTCACGAACGCCATAAATAACTTATAGCATTAACAAACGTTATTAAGAAACTATAGCGTTCGTAAATGCTATGTAAACTCTATAGCATTTGTCACTGCTATAATAAGTCTATAGCGTTCATGGACGCTATAGTAACTCAATAGCGTTCATGAATGCTATTACTTTCCTATATCGTTATTAAATGCTATAACGCTGGTATAGCGTTCTTAAATGCTATAACTTGTCTATAGCGCCATGGAACGCTATAATCCATCAATAGCGTTCATGAATGCTATAACATGATAGCGTTCTTGTACATGGGGTAATTATAGCGGGGGCATTTATAGCGGACAGAATACGCTATAATAGGCATTCTACAGCGTTTTGAGCATGCTATCATATTCCATATCTGTTGTAGTGTATGCTCCTACAGGTAGCGCCAAGAACGACGGACGGTGGCGGAGCACTGGAAGAGGGAAATGCCGGAGGTCAGCATCGACTACACGCAGCGATGGTCTCGACGTAGGGGCCGAATATGGTGGTTGTCGACAGTCCTCGGTGACCCGATCGAATAGATTTAGGTCAAGGTCCGGTCGAGGGTGACTCTCCAGTAGTGAGAACCAAAGCAGTGACGTCTGGCTCCAGCGGTTGGTGATAGCTTCTTCTAAGAGGCAATGACGATCGGATCGAGTGGCAGCAAAGATGATGGTGCTGGCGCCTCGAGTTGAGCAGTAGCTGGGTCCAAGGTCGGACATGACGGTGGACTCAAGAACTCCAGATCTGAGGTGGCTACTCATGGTGAACTCTGACAATCGACGGTCAGACACGGCGATGAGGTTATACACATCAGCCTGCAATAAAACTTGGGTTAGGAATTAGGGTTTGAATTGATGGTCTCTACAGTGTCAAGTCGGGGGACACGAATGTAACGTCCCAGTCCCAAATACTTGAGACTAGATACGTATCATGCCAGCTGTATACATACGAAATACATGTACCTCGTATACATACATAAGCTGTAAATGTAGTAGTCTAAGACAACTAAATCTCATCCACAATAAAAGGATTCATAATGTAGAAATCAACTTAAATATTTATGATACAATCGTTGGGCGGAGACAAAGTCCACTACCAACTAATTTAAATAGAGAAGAAATATACAAAGAAAGTGATTGGTCGAGCGAAGCAATAACAAGTCCAAAAGCAGTCATCACGAAGGAAGGAATGGCCTTAGCTAGAGCACCTGCAAGAAATCACGAAAACACACACACCTGGAGAAAAACCAGGTCCTCAGAGGGACGTAACAAGACACATAATATCATGCCGATAAACTGAATAAATAAAGCTCAACAGAAATATGCATGAGTACAGGTTCCTAACCATTCTATGTGGATTTCAATTTAGAGGACAACGTTCTACGCTGGGGCTGTCTCAAGCATGTAATAAAGAGTGGCCAACAAGTAGCGCTCATCCGAGACACTATCGGCCGGGTAACACGTAGCGCTCATCCGAGATACTATCTCCCAAAATGTGTGTAAAAAGTAGTCCCTACGCTAGTAGCTGTCCCCTCCCCCCAATGATACTATACGTGTGTCGTAACCATGACACACAAACACATGTCGTTTCCACAACACGAGTTTATAATAGATAACTGTCAAGTCTTCTAACATGCCTCTATTGACAGTTATTCCTACGCATGCGCACGGGTGATCAGCCAACACGCAAGTGACCACTATATGATACTCAAAACTCTCACACACAACTCGTGTACCATCGTGACAAGTCAATGAGACACAATAAATTTGACGGTAGTCCCTTAACTCTAAGCCAATTGTATAAAATATAGTAATTTGCATTTACATATAATTTAAAAAGAAACAACTAAAACATGCATGATATTGATCAAGAAATTTAAACAGTAAAGGCAAGGTGTCTTGCCTGGTGTTATGCCTGGTGTGGTGCAATGATCCAACAAGTCCTGTTCGTCCAATAGCCATGGTCGATATGTAAGGGGTTCGAAGTCACAAAAAATAGGACACACGATTAGTTATGAGTAATGGGGATACTAGAGATAAGTACTTTTACTAATTTTAGAAAATATTATCATAATTGATTTTATGTTTTTCTTAGTCCAAATAATACTTAAAAATCACAGATCGTTTTTAGACTAACTTTGTAAAATATGATTTATGAGATAAAAGAATATATTTTAGTTGTTAGGAAATAACTTTTCTAGTCAAATGCCTTTAGGAATTTATTAGAAAGTATTTATAGAGGTTTTTAGAAAACATTTTGAAAACTATTTATAATATTAAACTGTATTAATCAAAATATCTTTATAATTATTTTAAAAAAATTGTTCATACTCAAAAAGTATATTCTATCTGTCAAAAGACCTTAAAAGTAAATATTTGGAGAATATTAGGGCAAACTATAGATTTTATATCAAACCTTAGCTTTTAAATAAAAAAAACCACATAATTAATACAATTAGAAATAGTTTAATATTTATTAAAATATAAATATTGATTTTAATGAACCCATGACAATAATAATAATAATAATAATAATAATAATAATAATAATAATAATAATAATAATAATAATAATGATAATAATAATAATAATTCTAATAATAAGAATAATAATACTAATGATAATAATGCTGATAATAATAATAATAATAATAATAATAATAATAATGATAGAATTAATAATAGTAATAATAATAATGATAATAATAATAATAATAACGATAAAGAAAAAAAATTTCTTATAACAGCTCACTGCTGTTCTTATTGAAAGGGGGAAGATTAGGAGTGGAGAGAGAGGAAATCAGAAAGGGAAACTTACCGAGCGGGAAGGAGACGCCGGTCACCAGCCGAGGGGGCGGCGGCGACGAGGGAACGGGCGCACTGAGGCCGGTGCGGGCGGATCGCGGCGGTCGACTCGGCCGGGGCTCAACTGGGCGGAGGTAGCGGCCACGCGCGGGGCGGCGTTCGGCGCAGCAACTGCCGAGCGTGGCGGTGGCCTGCCGCCGCGGGGGCGGTGCTCCGAGAGTCGGCCGGAGAAAGGTTCGGAAAGGCGGTCACCGGGGGAGGCGGTCGCGCTGTGGATTGGGTGTGCGGCCGGTCAGTCGACGGAGGCGGAGGGATCCCGTGCGGGAGGATCTGGCGCACGGCCAGGCGGAGATGGCACGAGGGTTTGTGGAGAAAGACGGCGGTTGGTGGCTCCGGCGGAGCTCGACGCTCGCGTCGGGGTCCCAGCTTTCCGGATCCAGGGCGGTTGCCTCCAGATCGGTGGCTGATGGCGGCACGGTGGGAGCACGGGCGGCGGGCGGCCTGGAGAGGAACGCTGGAGGTGGGAGCTGCCGGGGCGCGGCGCTCCGGCGGAGGCGCAGACAGGTTAGTGTTTGGGTTTATTTTCTTTCTCTGCGTGTGGTGATGGCGGACGGTTGAGATGGGGTTTTGGTCAGAAGGAGTTGGGGTGATCGGCGAGCACGGTGGTGCTAGTGGTTTTGGTGTGACGGAGAAGATGGTGGTGGTTACGGTGGTATGGACAGCGGGACGAGGGTGGTTCGGGGCGCTGTCGGAACGGGTAGTTGTGGTGGTGTTGTCAGAGGTGACGGTGTTGGAGGCTTGGGTGGTTGCGTGGATGCTGGTGCTTCACGTGGTGGCTGGAAGTGTGGCCGAGACAGGGTGTTTGTGGTTCTGGCGATGACGGAAGAGGAGGCGAGGAGATGATGCTGGGATGGTGGCAGGGGTCGGACAGGGCTTGCACGGTCCGTGTCGGGCTGGTTTGGGGGAATGATGACGAAGATGGTAGAGTTAGGTTTAGGATTTGTTGATGTCGGGGTATGTCCGACACGGAAAGGATTGTATCTGTACAAATGGAATAGGATATTGGACACTGACACGGTGCACGCACATATGTGAAAAATTTTGTGGAAGATGAATTGGCTAGTGGAAAAATAATGGAGGAGTACCTGCCTATTTATAGGATGTGGGAATTCCCATTAAGATAAGGATTAGGAATATTCAAACCCAATTTAGATAATTCAATTATTAGATTTAAATCGATGAATCAAATTCAGATCTAAATACAAATCCAATTTAAATCAAATTAATTTTTAGTTCAAAATCAAATAGGATAAATAAATTTTCAAATATTAACTATTTAGATAAATCCACAAATTTAAATCAAGATTTAAATCTTCACAAAAATTTTGAAATATATTTTCCAAAAAGACTAATATTATTAATTTTGAAAATTTGTTATTATTTTAAAATAAACTAATAAATAATTACTAATTATATATGTATGTCCAAATAATATTTAAATAAATATACTTTTCTAGCGTACTAATTTATAGGAAAATTTTGGAACGATAACAAAATTATTGTATATTATTTTGAAACCATATAGAAAACATATTTTTCAAAAATATGTACGCTCGCACATATTCGCACTCGTCGAGCAAATTCGAAAAGATGAAAATTTCACGTGCGACGTACAATACGACTACGCGGCGTACAATACCAAATTTTAAATCAGTACCAAAATAATAAAAAAAATTAGTAGAAATTTAGGGGTTTTACATCCTACTCAACTTAAAAGAATTTCGTCCTCGAAATTTAGGAATAGGTAGGGTTGAGAAGATAGGGAAGATAAGATTAGGTTATTGAACGAGGCAAATAATAATGTTTAACACAAGCATGCAATTCATAAGTAATGTTTTCGTTATTTACGAAAAATATCTCACGGCTACGAAACCGAATGATGATTGCTAGTTAACACAATGAAATAAGAAAGAATTAAGGGTTAAAGTATAATCATGATACGACATAGAATAAGGAGACAAGGGATCGACTAGATTAAGGGCAATCAATTAAGAGAATATAGTCATCTAGGTTTAGTGTTGAATCATTCTCGAGTTCCGAGAAGGTTGTGAAGTTGAATCTACGGTCGAGAAGAAGGACGAGGAACCCAAGTTAGGGATAAAGTTACATTGGTAGGTCAGTGGCTAGCTATCTCTGCGTATACACAAACTTCATGGTCATAGGAGAATAGTTTGGTCAATCAATCAAGTACGTGCCCCATCCAGAATAGGTAACAGACGAAGGCCATCACAGTCCAAGGAAGATGATTTGAATTCTAATATGTGGTTTAAAGGCGATTGGATGATTCAAAGAGATTTGTCAAGGCAGTCGCGGATGAGCCTCTAGGGCAAGTTTATCTATGTTCCCATCCACGTAAATGATATACGAAAAGCGAACCAAAGTGCACTCGGTTGATCAGACCATCATGCACAAGTTCTGATTAGACAATATGTTAGTGGGAGCGACCCAGTAAAACATATGTCATGATCAAGCTTGATAAAGAATACGCTTGCAAAACTAAGCTATTTTAGCATCACAGGTAATTAAAATAATAAGTAAAGGGTAATGATGAAAGAAATCAATTAGTCCCAGATCTTATAAAATCTAAGTTTTGTCCGAAATTTGGGCCTGTGCAGTCGGCTTGGTTGACTAGATAAGTTAGGGTCTACTGAATTCTATGAACCTATCAATGGGGTCCACAAAAATATTGGTTAGGTCATGAGATATTTTACTCAACTTACAAGAATTAAACTAATGGTGTGATAGGTCCAGCAATCAAGATTTAAGCATGTAAGGAATTAAGTAGAACAAAATCGTATATCGGGTCGAAAGAATGGAGTCGAGGTCGAGTCTCATCTATAGTTAAAAAGTATATTGGTTTCACGGTAGGGATTAGAGTCCAGTCTTTTTGACCCGAAAGTCGCAATATGAAATTAGAGTACAAGGAGACGTGTTTTAGTGGCACGTGATATACCTGCATGAAGGTGGGCTCGTGTAGGTCTTGCTTGTGAAATTTGTAGGAAGAAAACGTCTAGTATTGTGCTCCAAATACCCAAGTCACGATAAAGGACACAAAAGAAATTAAAATAGAAAATGGGAGCTCATGAGATAATGATTAACTGACCAAATAAATGACCGAGCTAAAGCATGAAATGAAGATAACTTAGATTCTAACAAATCAAGATAAAATAAATTAGGAGTACAGTTTCTAGAAGAAAAGAAAAATCTCATAGGTAAGGGTATGGCCAAAGGAATGATTCCAATCATTTATAAGTTCAAACAATTAAATGGTCACGAATTAAAGATCTAGATTTGAGAGAAGGGCGAGTGGGTCAAGATATGTTCATCGGGTTGGTCGATGACTATCTACACTCGAGTATATACAACTATCATGGCAATTGAGGAATACTTGCATCCCATTAGGGTGACCTGCTTGTTTCTTGGTCCTCTACCAATATATTGATCAAATTTCAAATTTCAAGTTCCTCTTTCGAAAATAAAATCTCAAGATACTCCATCAAGTATTTAATCATAACTTAGAGTTTAATTTCTTTTAAATAAATTCCCAATAACCTTCATCATCTAATGCGGCACAACTAAATTTTCATAATAAGCCATCACTTTTAAAATTTTCAATTCTCAAATGTACCTCGAGATAAATTCTTGGCCTATTTCATTATTGGCAAATCGTGTAACCCAAATTAAATCTTTTTTTACCAAAAATTTAAATATCTATAATCAAGGCTTTAAACTTGAAATCTAATTAACTCTATAAATCATAGATCATAGGACAAAATTTGAAATTTGAATTTTTCCTTCAAAGTCGATATCTTCCAAATTTTTTTTCCATCATCTCTTTAAAATTTAATAAACTTTATAAATCATACGTGCAATTTAAAACCTCAAGTTCTCTCCCTTATAAACTTTCATCTCTCTAGTCGTCTAGAAAATCATAATTTAAACTATTTAAAAAAATCTCGAGATAAACTCTATCATATTACAATCCAAACTTAAGTTAACCGTAAATCAAGTGTCACAATATAACTATTTCATAATTTCAAAATTCTTAAAAATCTGCTTTCTCAATCTAGCTATCCTCTCGTGTATACCACCTTGTAAATTTAAAGTAAAATTTCAACTATCCTTTGATGGCGGTAATATGCTACTACCCAACTTGGAATTAACTAATCCCTATGATCATATCTCTAGGAAAAATAAATGTCTCTATACTCAAATATAACCTCAATGGATATTAATTGTCAATGCAATTTATCTAGCCATGTGTTTAACCTATGGGCATATACTAGTGTAGTCATCTTACTAAACACGAAACTAAGAAATTTACGGTAGAAGGAGTCAAGCAAGATGCAATTCAAGGAGGTCGAATGAGAGTTCGAAATTTGAAGTCAAGAAAGGATGTCAAGTAGGCGGATGAGATTCTAGAATCTAATCCTATGTTGCAGGCTCACATTGGTACGATAAAGTAACCTAAGTGATAATCTTGACCTGCATGGGCCACCAGAAAAACATGTAACGTCCCAGTCCCAAATACTTGAGACTAGATACGTATCATGCCAGCTGTATACATACGAAATACATGTACCTCGTATGTATACATAAGCTGTAAATGTAGTAGTCCAAGACAACTAAATCTCATCCACAATGAAAGGATTCATAATGTAGAAATCAACTTGAATATTTATGATACAATCGTTGGACGGAGACAAAGTCCACTACCAACTAATTTAAATAGAGAAGAAATATACAAAGAAAGTGATTGGTCGAGCGAAGCAATAACAAGTCCAAAAGCAGTCATCACGAAGGAAGGAATGGCCTTAGCTAGAGCACCTGCAAGAAATCACGAAAACACACACACCTGGAGAAAAACCAGGTCCTCAGAGGTACGTAACAAGACACATAATATCATGCCGATAAACTGAATAAATAAAGCTCAACAGAAATATGCATGAGTACAGGTTCCTAACCATTCTATGTGGATTTCAATTTAGAGGACAACGTTCTACGCAGGGGCTGTCTCAAGCATGTAATAAAGAGTGGCCAACAAGTAGCGCTCATCCGAGACACTATCGGCCGGGTAACACGTAGCGCTCATCCGAGACACTATCTCCCAAAATGTGTGTAAAAAGTAGCCCCTACGCTAGTAGCTGTCCCCTCCCCCCAATGATACTATACGTGTGTCGTAACCATGACACACAAACACATGTCGTTTCCATAATACGAGTTTATAATAGATAACTGTCAAGTCTTCTAACATGCCTCTATTGACAGTTATTCCTACGCATGCGCACGGGTGATCAGCCAACACGCAAGTGACCACTATATGATACTCACAACTCTCACACACAACTCATGTACCATCATGACAAGTCAATGAGACACACTAAATTTGACGGTAGTCCCTTAACTCTAAGCCAATTGTATAAAATATAGTAATTTGCATTTACATATAATTTAAAAAGAAACAACTAAAACATGCATGATATTGAGCAGGAAATTTAAACAGTAAAGCCACGGTGTCTTGCCTGGTGTTATGCCTGGTGTGGTGCAATGATCCAACAAGTCCTGTTCGTCCAATAGCCATGGTCGATATGTAAGGGGTTCGAAGTCACAAAAAATAGGACACACGATTAGTTATGAGTAATGGGGATACTAGAGATAAGTACTTTTACTAATTTTAGAAAATATTATCATATTTGATTTTATGTTTTTCTTAGTCCAAATAATACTTAAAAATCACAGATCGTTTTTAGACTAACTTTGTAAAATATGATTTATGAGATAAAAGAATATATTTTAGTTGTTAGGAAATAACTTTTCTAGTCAAATGCCTTTAGGAATTTATTAGAAAGTATTTATAGAGGTTTTTAGAAAACATTTTGAAAACTATTTATAATATTAAACTGTATTAATCAAAATATCTTTATAATTATTTTAAAAAAATTGTTCATACTCAAAAAGTATATTCTATCTGTCAAAAGACCTTAAAAGTAAATATTTGGAGAATATTAGGGCAAACTATAGATTTTATATCAAACCTTAGCTTTTAAATAAAAAAAACCACATAATTAATACAATTAGAAATAGTTTAATATTTATTAAAATATAAATATTGATTTTAATGAACCCATGACAATAATAATAATAATAATAATAATAATAATAATAATAATAATTCTAATAATAAGAATAATAATACTAATGATAATAATGCTGATAATAATAATAATAATAATAATAATAATAATAATAATAATAATGATAGAATTAATAATAGTAATAATAATAATGATAATAATAATAATAATAACGATAAAGAAAAAAATTTCTTATAACAGCTCACTGCTGTTCTTATTGAAAGGGGGAAGATTAGGAGTGGAGAGAGAGGAAATCAGAAAGGGAAACTTACCGAGCGGGAAGGAGACGCCGGTCACCAGCCGAGGGGGCGGCGGCGACGAGGGAACGGGCGCACTGAGGCCGGTGCGGGCGGATCGCGGCAGTCGACTCGGCCGGGGCCCAGCTGGGCGGAGGTAGCGGCCACGCGCGGGGCGGCGTTCGGCGCAGCAACTGCCGAGCGTGGCGGTGGCCTGCCGCCGCGGGCGCGGTGCTCCGAGAGTCGGCCGGAGGAAGGTTCGGGAAGGCGGTCACCGGGGGAGGCGGTTGCGCTGTGGATTGGGTGTGCGGCCGGTCAGTCGACGGAGGCGGAGGGATCCCGTGCGGGAGGATCTGGCGCGCGGCCAGGCGGAGATGGCACGAGGGTTTGTGGAGAAAGACGACGGTTGGTGGCTCCAGCGGAGCTCGACGCTCGCGTCGGGGTCCCAGCTTTTTGGACCCAGGGCGGTTGCCTCCAGATCGGTGGCTGATGGCGGCACGGTGGGAGCACGGGCGGCGGGCGGCCTGGAGAGGAACGCTGGAGGTGGGATCTGTCGAGGTGCGGCGCTCCGGCGGAGGCGCAGACAGGTTAGTGTTTCGGTTTATTTTCTTTCTCTGCGTGTGGTGATGGCGGACGGTTGAGATGGGGTTTTGGTCAGAAGGAGTTGGGGTGATCGGCGAGCACGGTGGTGCTAGTGGTTTTGGTGTGACGGAGAAGATGGTGGTGGTTACAGTGGTATGGACAGCGGGACGAGGGTGGTTCGGGGCGCTGTCGGAACGGGTGGTTGTGGTGGTGTTGTCAGAGGTGACGGTGTTGGAGGCTTGGGTGGTTGCGTGGATGCTGGTGCTTCACGTGGTGGCTGGAAGTGTGGCCGAGACGGGGTGTTTGTGGTTCTGGCGATGATGGAAGAGGAGGCGAGGAGATGATGCTGGGATGGTGGCATGGGTCGGACAGGGCTTGCACGGTCCGTGTCGGGCTGGTTTGGGGGAATAATGACGAAGATGGTAGAGTTAGGTTTAGGATTTGTTGATGTCGGGGTATGTCCGACACGGAAAGGATTGTATCTGTACAAATGGAATAGGATATTGGACACTGACACGGTACACGCACATATGTGAAAAATTTTGTGGAAGATGAATTGGCTAGTGGAAAAATAATGGAGGAGTACCTGCCTATTTATAGGATGTGGGAATTCCCATTAAGATAAGGATTAGGAATATTCAAACCCAATTTAGATAATTCAATTATTAGATTTAAATCGATGAATCAAATCCAGATCTAAATACAAATCCAATTTAAATCAAATTAATTTTTAGTTCAAAATCAAATGGGATAAATAAATTTTCAAATATTAACTATTTAGATAAATCCATAAATTTAAATCAAGATTTAAATCTTCACAAAAATTTTGAAATATATTTTCCAAAAAGACTAATATTATTAATTTCGAAAATTTATTATTATTTTAAAATAAACTAATAAATAATTACTAATTATATATGTATGTCCAAATAATATTTAAATAAATATACTTTTCTAACGTACTAATTTATAGGAAAATTTTGGAACGATAACAAAATTATTGTATATTATTTTGAAACCATATAGAAAACATATTTTTCAAAAATATGTACGCTCGCACATATTCGCACTCGTCGAGCAAATTCGAAAAGATGAAAATTTCACGTGCGACGTACAATACGACTACGCGGCGTACAATACCAAATTTTAAATCAGTACCAAAATAATAAAAAAATCAGTAGAAATTTAGGGGTTTTACAACGAACACAGAAATGGGTGTCTAAATGTAATCCTGTATCGAGGCATACAGGACATGAGGGGGTAGAGTCGTCATAGAAGTGTCCGTGTCATAAATTAATGTATTTGTAAAAGAATTAATAAAATGGACACAGTAGGGACACGGTCATTAGGACCGCTAATGATTAGGAATAATTAATCCAACAATTAATGATGGCTATTTATAGCCGCATTACGAAAGTCCTAGAATTTCTATGCACATGGGCTAGAAAGAATATTCTTTGAATATTACAGAGAATATTCCTTAGCATATTCCAGATGCCAAAGAATATTCCTACAATTAGTGTAAATCCGAATTAATTAGCACTAATCCATATTAGCCAAACTAAATTCTAGAATGTACCCACTTAAATATGTCACTAGGCATTCAACAATGGATTTCCTAAAATAACCAATCTAGTTAAGGATATTTACAAATCTGCCATTACCATAATAGAAAAAGTATAATTAAACTTAAAATAATTTCAGCCAATAATTATAATCAATTAATATAGAAATAATATTTTAAATAATCAAAAGTAATTAGTATTAACCAATACATATAATTAGCTAAATAAATTCCATCAAGATAAACTCAATTATAGTTAATTAAAATCATTTAATAATTTGGAATAAAATATTATAAAAATTATTAGAAAAATAATAAAATATTATGAACAATTTGAAATCTCATTTATTTAGCAATAGAGGGGTTACACCGGCTGTAATAGAAGATCCGAGATCGGGCCATCACTTAGAAGGATTCGGACACCACCATAATTAGACGAAGCGGAGTATCTTTTGGAACTTACCTTATTGGAAGGACAATCTCATAAGACACAATCTTGATATCATGCATATTAAATGAAAGGACTTGGAGATAATTTGCAGACATCCACGAAGATCAAATGGTAACTGGGTCAAGCCTTCAACACCATTTACATTGAATAGGAATGATAAATTGATAATATGCAACTGGATTTCAAAGTTGAGATTTTCTGACGGTTACGTGTCCAATCTGGCAAGATATGTCGATCTTAACGAACGCAAGCTGATAGGGATAAAGAGTCATGATTGTCACATGTTCATGGAGAGTTTACTTCCCATCGCTTTGAGAGAGATGATGTATTCACAAGTTTGGACTCTGCTGGCCGAGTTATCTATATTCTTTAGAGATTTGTGTTCAAGCAAGTTGACAGTGCAACCTATGTTGGAACTTGAGGAGAATATTGTATTAATATTGTGCAAGTTAGAAAGGGTATCCCCCCAACTTTTTTGATAGTATGAAATATTTGTCGATTCATCTTGCATATGAAGCATGTATCGGTGCTCCCATACATTATCGATGGATGTAACCATTTGAGAGATATAAAATAATTAATTATCTTGTTCTAATAATTTTTATTCAAACAATTCTAATATTTAATATATTAATTATAGAAATATACATCACTTGAAGAAGAAGGTGGGCAATAAGGCTCATGTAGAAGCTTCGATATACGAAGCATATGTCATTGAGGAGATCTCAAACTTCTGCTTAATCGACTTTGATACTCATGTCAGAACAAAGCGGAATAGAGCACCAAGAAATTATAAAGGTGAGGTCGACGCACCGAATAGTGGAATCAGTACTATCTTCAATGTTGGTGGCAAGCCTGAAGAACAGATAGGCAACTCTAGAGGAGGGTGAATAGAGTTTATAACAATAATAACCAAATAAAATTTAACTTTTTTCACCAACAGTAAATAATCAGAGTAGTAAATGCGAAAATAAAAATATCAAGAGAGTATACGCAAACACAGTCGTTTTAACCTGGTTTCCCTCGTAGAGGACTAGTCTAGGCCTGAGAACTCTAGCTCAGGATTAAATCCACTATTTGTGAAATAGTAGTTACACCCTGTGCCTTTTCTTCAGAAGAGTACGTCAACTTCTTACAAAGATCGTTGTGGCGAAGCCTAAAATTTTCCAAGCAACTTTCTTGACTCTTGCACAAACTTCTAACTGAATAGCACTAAGCACTTTTAGGCTTAGGAAGCTTGTGGCTAGTAGATGAGAAGTTTATGCTTGTATGAGGCTTATAGAGAAGAGAAGAGAAGATGATTAGATGATTTAGAATGAGAGAATTCAAGGCCTATTTATACTAGTTGGGATAGACAGAATTCGGCCAGAATTCTGTGTCATGAATTCAAATTTTTGGCCATTGGATAACTAGCGTACAGAAAACCCTAAAAATTAGGGTCCTAAAAATCAGGGGACAGAGTTCGGCCCGAACTCTGTGTGGGACAGAGTTCGGCACGAACTCTGTCTCCATAGGACAAAATGTTCAGATGGGCTTTGTGGGCTAGTTTTGGTTTAGTGGAGCTTTTGGTTTGTTTGGGAATAAGGTTTAAGCCAAGAATACCCAGTGCTACTCAGTTTACATTTTGCTAGACTCAATAAATGTAAAATAGTACAGACTCTGAAAATGAGTACGCTGTAGGAGAGAGACGACGTCCGTCTTGCACTAAGTTCTGTCTTGATGTGTCATATTGAATTATGACAAGTATCATATTGTCAATTTGTCAATATTTGGCTGACTGTGATCCAGTTTGGGTCAACTATCTCTCCCATATTGATAATTGACAAAAATGATAATTGTATATTCAATGTTCATACCTGGACACAAGTTGAAAGGGGTAGACAAGCATAGAATGCAGTAGCTCCCCCGTAATCATAGCTCCCCCATAAACATAATTTTCCCGTAAACCAATGTGCTTTATCCTGATATACATTATCTTCTCCAAAACACAAATATCACACAATATGATGGGGATATAAATATTAAATAGATCTTTACCTTTTTAGCATTTATCAAAATAAACACAACACAGACAGGCAAAAGACTATATAAAGGATTAACTGGCAAGCACACAATAATAATAATATGATAACTGCAGATAAAATCTAAAGATCTACAGAAACTAAAAATATAATCAAACAAGAAAATGAAACTACATAAGCATAAGTCCATAAAGCATAAAACTAAAGAAGATCATCATCAGTAGCAGTAGCATGTACGGAACCACATCTATCAGGGAGCACGAGATGGTCCAACAATGTCAGATGGATCAGTATCAGAACGACGAGGATCCACAAAAGCTGCATCCAGATTCAAATATCACATAACCCAAGGGTCATCGATACGGTAACCGGCGCAAGATGGATCCCGCTCCATAGGAAGGGGCATAGTGGAATGTCGAGACATGGTGTACCGGATGTCATGTAATGAGTTGTTGATGGCACTCATCTGCAAAGTGGTACGATAATCCAGCTAGGTCCAGCAGACATCTTATAATATGAAGCGATCGCACAGCATGGTCAGAATAGACTCGAGAGTAGCAGGTGGCTCGGGCGCAGGTTGCCCAAGAGCGGGTAGATCAGCCTGAGCATCAGACCCGGAATGCTCGGACTCAGCAGGAGACTCAACACCTGTTAGAAGCCGCCTTACCTTAGACAGATAGGCAGGGGCTGGAAGGAACTGGCACTCATCAAGAGGAACGTTGAACGCACGAAAGACTATTAGAAAATATAAGGCATAGACCAATGATCAAGGTCTCTTCCGTGCACTAATCATCCAGTCTATCATAGTGCATGGTAGGTTAAACGGGACATGGAAGTGAAGATGATAGAGTACAGAGATCTTAAAATAAGAAACTTTATCAGTCGATCCTGCTTTGGGCAAGATCATAGAGAAAATGATACGATGAAGTTCATAGAAATATGGGTTAAGAAATTTAGCAAGTAACTTGCATGGACGAGTGTTGGGAGTACACAAATCATCCTTAAAACTCTCAAGGGATGATCCATCGGAAAATTAAAACTTGCGTGCATCGACAAGTTTCTCCCAGGAATTGGGTTCCGGGATCTCGAGATATTCCGTAAGTTCAAAATCATCAAAAGTGATGTCGATTCCGGCAACACGAGAATAGAATCATGTGTCGTCAAATGTGAGATTGTAGTAAAATATTGGATAGCATTCAAATATATAAGAGATGAAGTAGATACTAACTCATCTAGACAAAGGTCATGGAATATGAGTCATATTGAGAAAATATAGTAAAATTGATAGGATGACCCGCGTACACACTCTTTGAACGAAAGTCATTGAACCATTCATTGGAAGCCTCCAATGAAACAAAAATTTGTTCATTGAATGTGTTGGGGTCATGAGGTGGTGGTGGATTAAAAAGTGGATGAATGGGTTGAACATCTTGAGGAGGAGGGTTCGATGAGGAAGCACCCTCAGTTCTAGCCCTCTTCTCCCTATTGAACAATCTAGGTGCCATTGATAATGATAAGAATTTAAAATTCGAGATGGAGAAAATAAGAGAGTATACCTCAAAAGAGTAGGAGAATATAGAAGAGGATAGCCCCAAACCTAAGCTCCTTGAATTTTGAGAGTGAAAGATCCAAGGGTTGAAAGAACTAGGATTAGGATTTGGAGAGAATGAACCTGGAGAGGGTTTATAGGTGGCAATGGAGAAGAAAGAGAAGGGAATTCCCGAAAATAAGAATGTAGGGTCGGCTGGTCGGATTAATCCTGGACCGTATGATCAAAAGAAATGGAAGGCTGAGAGTTATTGGGGGTTCTAGAATCAGCAGACCGAACTCGGCCCGAACTCTGTGTGAGGCAGAGTTCGGCCCGAGTTCTGAGTGCTGAGGCCAGAACTCAAAACAGTTTAAAAAAATGACTAAGTGTTGGAGAAAAGTAGATGGACTGTAAAAGATGGAAAAATTTGTAAATGTTTGATGAAAATCAAAAGTGTGATTGTAAAGGAAACCATGAATGGAATAAATGGAATTAAATTTAGAAAATTTTGAATTAACGAAGTTACAAATGAAATTAAACCATATAATAAACAAGGATTTATGACAACAATCATTACGATGAAACTGCCAAGGGGTAGATGTAGGGGCCGGATCCCAGCTAGCGGTAGTACGAAGACTAGTGCACCGTGTCACTTAGGCTTTTACGTCTTGTTGTCAGAAGGATCCTTTCGGCTTTTACCCATAGCAAAGTCACAATAAAGATACATGACATAATCGATATTTATGCAGGCCAATTTAATGAATAACTTTTTCATCCAAAATTCCTAAATCACGACAAAGAAAGTTGAATCGCTCTTCAGATAGTGGTTTTGTAAAGAAATCTGTCAGCTGATGATCAGTGTCAAAAAATTCTAAATTTATAGTGCCATATTATTGATGATCACGCAAAAAGCGATGACGAATTTCAATATATTTCGTACGTGAGTGACATATAGGGTTCTTAGTAAGGTTGATAGCGCTAGTGTTATCACAGAATATGGGAATGTGCATAAAAGATAGGTTATAGTCGGCAAGGGTTTGCTTCATCCGTAGAATTTGTGCACAACAACGACCAGCTACGATGTATTCAGCTTCTGTTGTGGATAGTGCGACAAAATTCTACTTCTTGCTAAACCATGAGACTAGAGCCTTGCCTAATAAATGACACGTGCCGCTCGTACCCTTACGATCGACTTTGTATCCCGTAAAATCAGCATCTGAATAACCAATAAGGTCAAAGGATGTGGAGTTGGGATACCACAAGCCCACTGTAACAGTACCTTTAAGGTATCGAAAGATACGTACTTAACGGCGGACATGTGTAATTCCTTAGAACTAGCTTGATAGCGAGCATACAGACAAACACTAAACATGATATCGGGACGACTAACAGTTAGGTAAAGTAGAATACCAATCATACCTCGATACTTACGTTGGTCAACAGGTTTGTCGCTTTCATCAGGTTCCAGCTTGGTTGTAGTAGCCATGGAAGTGCTGATTGGTTTGACGTTGTCAAGATCAAACTTCTTCAGCATGTCCTTTGTATATTTTGACTGGCTGATGAATGTTCCTTGCGAAGTTTGTTTGACTTGCAGTCCGAAGAAGTAATTGAGCTCCCCCATCATACTCATCTCAAATTTATTCTGTATATACTTAGCAAAATCTTGGCTTAGATTTTCATTAGTAGACTCAAATATGATATCATCAACATAAATTTGAACTAAAAGAATGGTGTCTTGAAAAGTTTTGATAAAAAGTGTAGTGTCAATTTTCCCTTTTGAAAAATATTTATCTAGTAAGAAATTGCTTAGGCGTTCATACCAAGCTCTGAGGGCTTGTTTGAGGCCATAGAGCGCTTTCTTGAGCTTGAAAACGTGGTCGGAAAATTTATGATTTTCAAAACCAGGGGGTTGTCTTACAAAGACTTTCTCTTTAATAAAACTATTCAGAAAAACACTTTTCACATCTATTTGAAAGAGTTTAAAATTTTAAAAGTTTGAAAAGGCACAAAGCATTCGAATGGATTCAAGTCTTACAACTGGAGCATACATCTCATCGAAGTCGATACCTTCCTCTTGGTTGTATCCTTGAGCTACTAGACACGCTTTGTTGCGAGTGACTGAACCATCTTCATTTACTTTGTTACAAAAAATACATTTAGTACCAATAATCGAATGGTTAGCCGGTTTAGGAATAAGTTCCCAGACTTGGCTTCTTTCGAATTGGTTGAGTTCTTCTTGCATAGCAAAAATCCAAAATTTATCATTAAAAGATTATAAGACATTTTTATGCTCAATTTGTGAAATGAAAGCAGTACTAGCAATAGAATCTCTTAAAGATGATCGAGTACTTACTCCGCGTGATACCTCACCTATTACCAAGTTTTCTGGATGTGACGGCTTGAACTCGAACTTCTTCGGTAAGCCCTCCAGAGAATTGGTTTCAGGGGTGGTATTCATCGGTGTGGAAGTTGATGGTTCAACATCATCGTCGGGGATAACCGCTGTACTATTTTCCTCATCAAAAGTCACATTAGTATATTCTTCTACAATCATTGAGCGTTTGTTGAACACTCTATATCCCTTACTCTTGGCAGCATAGCCAAAAAAATACTATCGTCAGCTTTGGCATCAAACTTGCATAAGTTGTCTTTCGTATTTAGGATAAAATAGCGACAACCGAACACTCTAAAATAAGAGACATTAGGAGTCATACCAAACCAAAGCTCGTAGGGTGTTTTCTTCGAAATAGGTCGAATAAGCATCCTATTTAAAACATGGCAAGCTGTACTGACAACTTCTGCCCAAAAATATTTCAGAAGTGAAAATTTATTCAATATGACTCTAGCCATATCGCCAAGAGTCCTATTCTTCTGTTCCACAACACCATTTTGTTGAGGAGTTCTAGGACAAGAAAATTCATGATCAAAACTATTTATTTTGTAAAACTTTTCAAAATCAAAATTTTCGAATTTGCCTCCATGATCACTTCGGATTCGAGTAATCATGTAGCCTTTTTATTTTAGACCTTTTTGGCAAAGATTTTAAAAACTGAAATAGTATCACTTTTGTTTGTAAGGAAGAAAACCCATGTAAATCTTGAAAAATTATCTACAATAACAAAAGCATAGAGTATTCCACCAAGACTGGCTACTCTATTGGGACCAAATAAGTTCATGTGCAGTAATTATAAGGGTCTAGTAGTACTTACAGTGTTTATGGATTTAAATAAAGATTTGGTTGCCTTATTCAGTTCACAATCGACACATACTGTGTCCTTCTTAAATGTGATGTCGAGCATACCTCTTACTAGCATCTTTGTCGATAGCCTGGATATAGTATCCATATTGGCATGACCAAGACGCTGGTGCCATAAGAGTCTTTCATCCTTGTAGACGTAGAGGCATCTTCCTGCACTGTTAGTATTTCTAGATAGATAGAAAATATAAATGTTATCTTCTCTTATCCCTTCAAAAGCAATGTCTTTAGTTGACCTATCATAAATATAGCATTTATCCTTTCCAAAGTTAATATCATATCCATGATCAGCAAGATAACTTATGCTGAGCAGGTTATGCTTTAACTCGGTCACTAAGCAGACATCCTTTATTATAAGAGAAGGAGGATAACCAATAGTACCATTACCTATGATGTAGCCTTTTGAATTGTTACCGAAAGATACATATCCTTTCCTCTTCATCGATAGTGATGCGAAATGATTTGCATCTCCAGTCATATGTCGCGAGCATCCACTATCGAGAATCCATTTGCTTTTAGTTGAAGAAGGAAGGTCCACCTACATCATGAGTAGATGTGACCTTTGGTACCCAAGTTCTTGTGGGTTTCGAAATGTTAGTCTTCGGTACCCATACATATAGATTAATATCAACTAATTTTCTAATTCTATATTGTGGTGAGATATGACCATGTAATCCACAGTATGTGCAAGTAGCATGCCTATTTGTGTTAGGAGCAGGTTGATAGTGATGTCTATATGCAGTATGGTGATAGTAATATGAAACAGCAGGATAGTGACTATGTGTTACAGTAGGATAATAGTTATGACTATGTGCAGTAGCATGATAATAGTTATGAGTAGGTTGAGAATGATGTCTACGTACATGTGGTTTACGTACTGTATGGGAGTACGTGTACATATAAGCATGGTTACGTGCTGCATGTGGGTGACATGTTTTACTATTATGAGTGGTCTGTTGTTTTGTGTATGTTTTTTGACTGTGAGATTAGGTTTGAGGTTGAGCAGCCTGTTTCCCCAATCTGATCTCTAATTTCTTTGAGACAGCATTCAGTTCATTGCACTTAGTATTCAGACCATCAATCTTAGCAATAGAGAACTTGTATTTGTTCTTTTCTTCAGCAACCTCATTGTTCAGTGCTGAGATCTCACGTGTTTGCTTCTCAATAAGTGTTTCGGCATCATGTAAGCTTAATTTAAGCTTGGATACCTCATCAGTGACTTCCGTAGGTGGAGTGTCTATAACATTATCAAGTAAAAAAGAAAGATTATGAATCTCTATTTCATAGTCTTTGATTTTCTCCTTGGCATGCTTATATTTACTAATGACTTTCTTGTGATCATTTAGTAAGTCATTAAAAGCATCGCCAAGTTCATCAAATGTAAAGTCATCAAGAGTTTCGTCAGTTACCTTATCGGATGTTACCATTAGGCAGACATTAGCAGTGTCTTAAGAAGAGTCATCTTCTTTCTCAGAATTACTGGCTTTGCTTTCGTGCCAAATACTAGTATTGGCGTACTTTTGCGAAGAGGGCTTCTTGTAGGGCTTCTCATATCTGTTATCTTTCTTTACAAAGGGACAGTCCTTTCGAACATGTCCAGTCTTTTTGCAGCCGTAGCACGTTGGTTTTCATCGTCGTCCTCTTGTTGTTCCTTCTTCTTTCGATTGAACCGAAGGAACTTCTTGAAGTTACGGACTAGAAGAGCTTGATTATCACCTTCTGAATTGTCGTCGTTAGTCTCTTCAGGATCAGCCCTTCAACGATGAGCTTTTAGGGCAATCTCTTTTGCCTTTGGAGTAGGTTCGTCAAAGTCTTTGAGGTCGAGCTCGTGGGTTATCAGCTTTTCTATCAAAGTTTTTATAGACATTTTGGTGAGATCATTGCCTTCTATAATTTTTGTTACCTTAGGGTTCCAGATCTTCGGTAGCCTCCTAAGTAACTTGCGGATCTTCTCATGATTGGAGTATTGTTTGCCAAGAGATGACAGAGGATTGATAACGTCAAGGAACCTTGTGAACATTTGAGTGATCGTCTCATTCGACTTCATCTTGAATGCCTCGTATTCTTGAGTCAGACGACTGATCTTAGATTCCTTGACTTGAGTGGTTCCTTCATGCGTCACTTCCACAAACTTCCATACTTCGTACGAGGTGGTGTATGTCGAGACCCTGTTAAATTTATTCCTGTCTATTGCACATAAAAGAGCATTAATAGCTCTAGCATCTAGACTTGCCTGTTTCTTTTCTTTGTCAGAATATTTGTCGTTAGGTTTTTCGATGAGATCTCCCTCGACAACTATTCTGGCGGGCTTTTGTAACCATCGGTGACAATGGTCTACAGGTCAAAGTCTAGAGACTTGAGATAGAAACTCATCCTAGTGTTCCAATAGGTGTAGTTGGTTCCATCAAATAGGGGTGGCCTATCCCTTACCATGGTTGGAAAACATAGATTGTGTGGTTGCCATGGATCAGCTCTATGATATTAGTCCATGTTAAGAGAACTTGGCTCTGATACCAATTGAAGAACAGATAGGCAACTCTATATGGGGTGAATAGAGTTTATAATAATAATAACCAAATAAAATTTAACTCTTTTCACCAACAGTAAATAATCAGAGTAGTTGCGAAAATAAAAAGATCAAAAGAGCATACGCAAACACAGTCGTTTTAACCTGGTTTCTCTCGTTGAGGACTAGTCCAGGCCTGAGAACTTTAGCTCAAGATTAAATCCACTATTTATGAAATAGTAGTTACACCACGTGTCTTTTCTTTAGAAGAGCACGTCAACTTCTTACAAAGATCGCTGTGGTAAAGTTTAGAATTTTTCAAACGACTTTCTTGACTCTTACACAAACTTCTAACTAAATAGCACTGAGCACTTTTAGGCATAGGAAGCTTGTGGCTAGTAGATGAGAAGGTTAAGGCTTGTATGAGGCTTATAGATAAGATGATTGGATCATTTAGAATGAGAGAATTCAAGGCCTATTTATACTAGTTGGGATAGACAAAATTCGGCCAGAATTTTGTGTCATAAATTCAAATTTTTGGCCATTGGACAACTAGCATACAGCAAACCCTAAAAATTAGGGTCCTAAAAATCAGGGGACAGAGTTCGGCCCAAACTCTGTCTCCATAGGATAGAATGTTCAAATGGGCTTTGTGGGCTAGTTTTGGTTTAGTGGAGCTTTGGGTTTGTTTGGGAATGAGGTTTAAGCCAAGAATACCCAGTACTACTGTAACACCCAGTTTCTAAAATAAGGATAATTTTGAAATTTTATATTTTAATTTATTTAATTATGATATTTAAATAAAAATATGATTTTTGGTGATTTTTAATCATTTAAAACTATTTTAAATCATGACTTATGATTTTGGTGTTTGACTAGTGTAACCTTAGAGCCTAGCCATGTGATTAGGATGTTTAACTAGTACATTTTAGCCTAGAGGATATTTTGGTCATTTTAGGATTTATTTGAATTTATTATGATTTATGAGAATTTGTGTGAATTTAATATTAATTAAATATTGCTATGTGTTATGTTAGTCTTGACTAGTTGAGACTTTATAGACTAACCTAGATCTAACCCTAGTTGGTGACCCTAGTCTAACTCTAGTTAACCTACTTTTAGTCATTGAAAATTTGTTTTAAGGTAGGAAGGTTTACTTAAGTGAAATTAGTTCATGACTTATGGCTTAAGTCAATGACTTATGACTTAGCAATTTAAAGCCTAGTGTTTAAGCCTTAGGCCCATGAATTAAGCCCAAGAGCAATCCTAGCCCACCTATGGCAGCCAACCTAGGGTTTTCCACCCCTATTTAATGCCTCCTTCATTTAGGGTTAGCCTCTCTTGGAAATAGATCTCAAGTTTAGAAAGAGGTAAATCCCCAACCTTAGAAATTCCTAATTAATTTATTTTAGCTCCTTTTTAATCCTAGTCTTTTGCAATAGGATCTAATTATGTTTATATACTGATTTTGGAGGAGCACCTCAGTTTGCATGCCATTTGGAGATTTGGAGTTGCCATTTGGAATCTCCTCTTTGAAGCTTTTCTTGAGTTTTGATACTCAATAGGTAAATCATCTAAACTCATAGTTTTTTCTGATTTCTTTGCATATAAGGTTAGGTTTTAGGGTTTCCTAGCTGTAAATTTTTCATATTTTTGAAATGTAATTACATGGATTTGTAGATCTTGATGTGTGTATCAATTTTTGTGAAGGTGTCCTAGTGTTTCGTGTCCTTTTGTGTCCTATTTATACGCGTGGACATGCAGCACGGGCCCATAGGCCGTGTCCTGCATCACGGGCTCAATTTCTTTGGACACAGGACACGTCGTGTCCTGATTTTTTATGTGAGCCTTGGGGCAACATCTGCGACCATGCTCCCAAAATTTGGGAGGATCTCGTGGAGTGTGCGTGGCACAATCGCCCCCGTACTGGCCGCGCACTGTCGTACGCAGGCGGCTGTTCACGCGCACAGGTGCTGCTGACACGGGGTTCGTGTCGTGCCTATGTGTCACGTGGACACGTTTCAGGCTGACACAGACCTAGCCCTACCCTAGGCGAACCTAGGTGCACACCCACGTGTCGTGTCGTGTCGTGTGTCACGTGTTACACGCGCGTGCACGCGTGCACGACAATTACTCGTGTACTGTCAGTGTCTGTGTTTGTGTATTGTTTAGGACACGATTCGTGTCCAATTTCTGGACACGAATACACTCTATAGTACACTCACAAATATAACACTAATTACTAACCTTTTTATTGTGATTTTAATGGTTGTTTGTTTGCGAATCATTGAATTCCCATGTGCACTGTGACTCACTGATACCCTGAACTGAAAAGCTATTTTTCTGATTTTAATTTGTTTTTTTATACTGTTAGATGCTGTTAATTGTAGGAATTAGTTCACCTACATGTTAAGTAATAATGTACATGATTACTTGTGGGTTGTGTGATGCTTTAAGGGTCAAAATCTTGATTTTTCCCACAAACACTGATACTCGGCTGATACCTTAGCCTATTGTGTTTTTTTTCCTGAAATCAATTCCCTAATTTTTATTCTTTTTAAACTAATTAGATGTTGTTGAATGAGTAATTAGTTCCCTACACATTGGTTAACTTTGATTGTATATATGCTTTGGGTTTTGCATTGGGTTTGGGTTTCCTGTCAGATTCAAGAAAACTGAAACCTACTTCATTGATTTTCCTATTTAAACTGTCATTTGATTCCAGATTTGAATTGATTTTGTTTCCTATTTTAACTGATGTTTTATCAGAATTTTGATTCACCAACATATGTATTTAAGTTAATGTAAGGTTGGAATTGTGTTGGGTGTTCGAGAATCAGTTTCAAATGAAGTTTTTCCATATTTAATGCAATATTCTGATACTCAACATGGCTGAATGTATTCTGTATTGATTTCATTCATTTCTTTTTTTTGTTGTTGATTAAATGAGTAAATTAGGACTAGCCTACATAGTGTTAATAGAGGAACATGTAGTTGTGTTTGTATGGGGATAACGGGAATCACTGAATCGGGTTTTTGCACTTGGATTGGGTTTTCCTGTCCTTGTTCAGAAAACTGAACTGGTATACAGTTCCAGTTTTTTTCCCCACATCAAACACTCTCACACACACATTCAGATTCACTCACACATAACTGAAACACCCTTCACACATTTCTAATTTTCATTTTCCCTCACACTGTTCACTCACTCACATTGCACTGAGTTTTCAATCGCACACAAACTCACATTCTCTCCTCTCACACACACAAGCAATCACACACACTCTTTACTATGCTCTAACACACAACCCCCCTATCTATTGTCACCTGTACACACATAGCCTTATACACACACACACACACAAAAACCCTCAACCTATCACTGATTTTCTGTTTACTCATACACACACATGTACACAAATGGCAGCTACTTTAGCAGTCTCATATCAGCCCATAGGCTGTGAAAACAGGGCCTTAACCTGCCCCAAAATCAGCATATAGTTGTCACTAAACCAGCCTATTAACCAACTATAAACAGCCCTATAGATCAGTCCAATTTAGCCCCAAATCAGCCCCTGAATACCTGTCCTAAACAGTCCTAAAACACAGCCTATACCAGCATGTAACAGTCCCTATTTTTCTAACCTATATATGCCTATGTGTGTGTTGTGAGCTTGCCAATATGAATACATGTATGTATGCAAACTGTTAGATAAAATTTATGCATGAATGAAATGAATGTATGCTATATGTTAATATAAATGCATCTGGGGAGTAGCCCACATACTTGGGTTTTATGATGGCCTAGGATTTTGGTTTCGAAATTTGCATGGGGCTTTTGAATTGCTTGAAATAATACACAGTTACATGATACCCTATTAAACCTGAGATTTGACACTGTCTTGAGGATAATGACTTGTTGATTGGTTTTATTTCAATGATGTTCACATGTGTAAAACTGAGTTAGTGCACACACAGGTCTCTTATCTAAACACACATGTATGTATTTCACACACACATTTGCCTATTTAAATAGCTCTCTAACTCTCTATGTGTAATATAAAGCCATGTGGGATTTACATATTTCTATATGTGTGATAGCTATGTGTTAGGCCTATTCTTAGGTATATGTAGATATATATATATATATATATATATATATATATATATATATATATATATATATATATATATATAAATATATATATATATATATATATATATATATATATATATATATAATATATATATATATATATATATATATATATATATATATATATATATATATATATATATATATAATATATATATATATATATATATATATATATATATATATATATATATTCATATATGTGAATAGTGATATATATATATATATATATATATATATATATATATATATATATATATATATATATATATATATATATATATATATATATATTTCTATATATGGTTTTTGGCCTATAGGTTATGTTGTATTAGCTCATGTCCTACATGGTTATGACTCTACATAGGTGTATGGCCTATGATGTGTCTGTTGCCTAGTGAGAGACTAGTTAGACTTGTTTAGTCTTGATTAGGCCTAGAATAGACTATTTAGACTTGTTAGACCTAGTTTAACCTCGTTTGACCTAGTTTGACTTAATTAGGCTAGAACTGACCTAGTTTGACTGTTAGGGTTGACTAGAGTTGACCAAAGGTTGACTTTAGCCTAGATTGACCCCAAACTTCATGTAGATGTATTGTAGCAGTCTATTTCTTTATTTTAGACTTGTTGTGACTTGTACTGTTCTATAGGAGACAGACACCACTCCTCGGATAGCATATTCTCTTCGGACGTTCAGGATACCAGGCGAGTACATTCTCTTATCATTTCATATCCAGTTTAGAATTATTTTTCTGCTTTAAGTTACTTTACTTGATACTGTCACGTTGGTCACACGGATTGGTACTATATGGATCTTTTCATGAGATGTTATTCCCCTCGGGAGCATCGGATACTGCATATTTTGTGCATTTCACAAATCATCACGTATCTCTATGCTTCCTCTGATTCACGAATCGCTTGTGACACATGTACTCTCATGTTCACAGAGCCATCATGAATCACCTTTACGTATCACTCATTTTATGAGCCATGTGAAGTTTCACGAATCTTAACATAACTTGAACAGATCCTTGTGTATTGATTGGGGATGGGGGAGTAGAAATAGGCATATGAATATTATCCAAGTAGCTGTAGTCATGAATCACTCTCTTAGCTGTAGTCATGAATCTCCTATGTCATTCACATGTTTATATTTTACTCTGACTCACTAGTCACTATTAGTTCTCTATGTATAGTAGATATTTCTATTACAGTTTTCTCTCTGTTTACATACTATATTTCTTCAGTTCATGTATCTTACTTTACTGCATGATTATATTTTCTAACCTGCTATGATCTGTTGAGATGTACTGTACTCGTTCCTGTCCTGACTGGACCTGTTGAAAATATTACAGAGGATGAGGAGGAGGCCCTATGTACCACCTATTACGGAGCAGGCTTAGACGACACCTGCGACCTGGTTCCTCTGGAGGACCCAGCTGCAGTACAGGATGCTACTCCCATAGTCTAGGCTAGATAGCTAGGCTTTAGGTTTTCTTTCAGCATTGTTATTTGATTTTCAGTTGTTGTTCTGAGATGTTGTATATATTTAGAGATTTGTATTGAGCTGGATGTTCTTGAGTTGTTATCTTAGACACTTAGATTCTCTCTCTTATTTGTATTAAATTGTGGTTTTGATCTCTCTATCTACCTTTACTATTCTGTATCTGCCTTAGATGTGATTGAGACTATTCTGTTATGTCACCTCCATTCGGAGTGTATATACTGTTCAGGTACCTAATATTGTTAGATGTTGTGACCTAGGACAGCGTTCTACCGCCGACACTGCGGCGTAGGCTGGGCGTTGTTACATTCTCGTACCCTCACAGTGGGTGCGGGTCGTGACAGCTACTCAGTTTACATTTTGCTAGACTCAATAAATGTAAAATAGTACAGACTCTGAAAACGAGTACGCTGCAGGAGAGAGATAACATCCGTCTTGTATTGAGTTCTGTCTTGATGTATCATATTGAATTATGACAAGTATCATATTGTCAATTTGTTAATATTTGGTTGACTGTGATCCAGTTTTGGTCAACAAAGCCTACAAGTGTTTTTAAATTACGGTGGTTGGAGGACGATGAGTTTGAAGCCGTTCATTGGTACATCAGCCCAAATAGTGGTATAGAGGAGATAAAAGATATTGAAAAGTAAGCGACAAAATTTTGCTATATATTTTAATTTTGTTTATACTTGTAAAATAAGTTCTCTAACTTTTCTCGTTATTATCATAGTACTTTTAGAGCTGAAATAAAAATAGAGAGACCTGATATTGATGATGATGATCTTGCTAGAGAGGTTGATAGAAAAATTTGTCGTGGTTCTATAATTATGTATGGATTAAAATCATTAACCATTCCAAATTAATAATTTGTCCAAACTTTGTCTAATGACGTTATAATACATGATATTTTAGGTTTTTTGTCCTGGTACACAGTTGTAGAACGAAAGATTTCGAGCATTAGCTATCAGACCAAGAAAGAGGGTGAAATATTGGGATAGATATACCATCGACGACTTCAAATTTAGAACCACTGATAAGCTTATCAATCACTCATTTGTCGATGAGGAGACTAATTATACAAAAAAATTTGGAGTTTGTGTGAGAAGTTCGATCTACGATGTTGGTCGAGAATTTGATTATTACGGTGTTCTAAGAGATATCACAGGGTGTATTACTCTTTTGATACCAAAATTATGTTGTTTAATTGGTTCGACACAACACCCAAGCAAGGATAAAAAATTGACAAATAGTTTGGACTTATTCATATGAAATATAGATAAAGATATAGAGGTTTCGAACCATTTGTGTTGGCTAGTAAAACGGTCCAAGTGCACTAAAGGAGTTATTCTAGTCGACAATGCACTACTTGTGATTGGTGGGCTATATACAAAACTAAAGCATAAAACACATATAATGTTGGAGATCAAGCATACCAGGAGGATAAGGTACTCATGTCTCAACTAACATATATAAGTTTGGCTGGTATTAATGATATAGAGGTTGATGTTACTGTAGAGGATGATATAATTGACGAAGAGCTTGACATAGACAATTTACCTCATGTAGATGAGGAGTCTGAAATGGACATATCGGATGAGGGAGAAGAATTGAAAGATGAAGGTGGAGGTAAAAATGATAGTGAAAATGAAGAAGTAGAAGATGAAATAATTGGGAAGATGAAGATGAATCAGAAGATAAAGAAGATTGCTACGTATTATTTATTTCATCAAACTATTATCATTAGTATAATGACATGTTGGTAGTATTTTTTTATCACATCACATCATTACTTTCTGAGTATCATCACACTATTTTTTATTTCTTTTAGATTTGTATTGATTATTTGTATCATCACACCATTTTTTTATTTCTTCAGATTTGCATATGGCTGGACGAGGCCATAGACGACATCGAGGATCTTCATCTCGACCTCCTCCTTATCCTACAACTTTAGTTGCAGATCGCAGAGGAGTTAGCGAGGACGACTTCATCGATGATGATGATAGCTTATCTCTGTCGTTCATTCATTCATCAGTAGTGTAGTACCCAATTTCTAAAATGAGGGTAATTTTGAAATTTTGTAATTATAATCATTTAATACTGATATTTAAACCATGTTATGATTTTTGGTGATTTTTAGTTAATTTAAAACTATTTAAAACTACGACTTGTGATTTTGATGATTGACTAGTGTAACCCTAGAGTTGGCTAAGCCTAGAGACTAACCATGACCATGGGAGCCTAGTCATGTGATTAGGATGACTAATTGTAAGCCTAAGGGTATTTTGGTCATTTCGACAATTTTATGAAATTGTAAATTATATTAATTAAATATGTGCTAGCTAATTATTTGAGACTTGACCTAGAACTTAGGCTAATCTAGGTTAGCCTTGAGTTTAGAATCTTGATTAGGGTAACCTAGCAAATGACAAGATTATTAATATCTAGATATTTCTAGGAAAGATATTTTCTTCTTAGGATATTTGTGAAAAAGGAAGCCTATGACAAGTTGAACCAATATGAAGGCCTAGAATTGGGTGGACAACTCCTAGCCACTCATCTAGCCCTAAAACCTTACCCTAAATCATCTAATGGCAGCCATAATTGGACCCCCCCCCTTCCTATAAAACATCCTTAGCAAAAACCTTTGCCTCTTTTACAACTTCTTAGAACCCTAATAGTTCCTCCCCAAATTTCCTTCCCTAATTATCCAAATCAAGCCCAAATTGGTCCTAATCAATTGCAACATCACCCTCTACCATAGTGGAAGCTAGTAGGGGCTTGCTAGCTAGGGTTTGAAGTGCTTTGGTCAATTGGAGTTCAAGGAGAAACCTCATCATTGCCATTTTTCATTGAGATTCAATCTCAATAGGTAAATCACATAAAACCATATAAAATCATGTTTTATTTTCATAGATGCATGCATATAGGTATACCCTAGCTGTAGGGCTAGTTTGGTGCTAGCTAGTGTCCATTTCGTGTCCGTATCGGACACGTATCGGTGTAATTAAATGGTTGTTTGATGAAATGCTTGAATAGAATAAATTTTACTAAATTTGAAAACTAATTACATAGTAGTGTAGCCCTATAGGTAGGGATTAATAATCTCCAACTCTGAACACAAGGACACTTGTGTCCGTATCCAAAACAGGGTCGGACTTGCAGCAGGAGACACCGTACGGGGCTCGTGCGGCTGCCCTGCTGCTCGACACTGATTACGGACACGACACGCAATGTCTTGACACAAAACTTTAAGGGACGGTCGAGGACATGACTGACACTGTGCTCATAAAATTTGGGGTGGTGTCGTGTCGTGTCGAAGGAGAAAACGCGAGCGCACTGATTCTACACTACACTGTTACATGCGCACAGGGCTCACTGACACGGGGTTCTGTCGCTTCTGGACACATTATGGTCGTGTGTCAGGGTGTCAGACACGAAGCCCTATACCTGGCGAACCCCTAGGCACGACCATGAGGTGTCTCGTGTCGTGTGTCGTGTCCTAGCCCAACTTGCACACGTGCACGAGGCTGCCTGTACGTTTAGTGTCTGTGTGTGTTCTCTCTGTTAGGACATGTTTGTGTCCAGTTATTGGACATGAAGTTGACCCCCATGACACATGTACATGTGGGGGACACTCTGTAGAAGTTGATTTGGGTTTGGATGTGGTATTGGGTTTCAAAATTGGGTTGTTGTGTCGAGTTTTCAAAAACACTGATACCTGTGTTCAGTTCTATTTTTTTAGAGTTTTTAAATGATGATTAAAATGAAATTTAAAAGCTGATTATGTTAATTAATTGATGTCTACATGTGTACTTACCTGAGATTGGGTTGTAGTATAGGTTTTCGAATGTGAATGCTCTGAATACTGTACAGTTCGATCCATTTTTTCTGAAGTTAATGGGTTAAATTGTTGATCAATGTTTAAAACCAATGATATAAACATTTGAACATGTCAAGGATTTAGGTTTTGCCCCTGAAAATATGGTGATGTTCATTTGTTTGATATTGGTTTGAACTGATAACTGAGAAAATAGGTTTTCGAATTGAGTTTTTAGATAACTGAGAATGTCAAGACAGTGGACTGAAAAGTGATTTTTGGAATATAGGTTAAAACTGAAATAGGGATTTGAGTTTTGTTGATACTTGATAACTGAGAATTTATTTTTAAACTGAGTTTTGGTTTTGTTTGCCATGAAATATAAAAGAGCAGAACAGTTTTATGGAAGGACTGGACTTTTACTTCACGTTACAAACTCGCTTGTACAAAAAAAGCCTAGGGACGAAAACCTAGGTACAGCAATCTAAGTAGAATTATTTATTTTTGATTCTGGGGGATGACGGTAGAGGCTCGAGAAAGCGACGGCAGCTCTGCCTTACTCCTTGGACGATCAGACGTAGCCTTGGCTCCTGTGATGAGATACTTGGCGTTGACGAAGAAATGCTCTTCTTGCTCTCCTCGTATTGCTCTTCTGGCTTCTCTCTCTCTGGATTGATCTCTGTGTATTTTTTCTCTGATTATTGGGGGAGCATCCTTTTGCAAGGGAATGGCACCTTGCTATTTATAATAGTGAGGGGCCTCATTAGGGTTTGCAATGATTGCCCATTCTCTATGTGGCGGCGGCCTGGTAAATGATCAATCTGGACCATTAATCTTGAGCATGAAGGATCTGGGCCCTTAATGAGGATTATGCCATATCATGTCAGTAATTAATGTTGATTGCAATGAATCCCCATCATGATGATTTGCTGATGTCCACAAATCTAAATGAATCAATTTAATTCATTCTCTTGCCACGTGTCCTAAATTATTGGGATCTGACCCAAAATTTGATTATCTTTAGGACGCGTGTCCTGTCATCCTTGTTGAGCCGCATGAGGAGCGTTCATATTTGGGCCGCATGAAGGTCGTCATGACCGAGCCGTATGAAAGATTTCATGACCGAGCCGTATGAATAGTCTCTATACTTGAACCGCATGAAGGTTGTCATGACTAAGCCGCATGAATATGTTCATGACCGAGCCACATGGGGTTCTTCATGGCCGAGCCGCATGAGAGTCTTCGTGACCGAGCTGCATGGGTTTCTTCATGGCCGAGCCGCATGGGGGACCTTCAGGATTGACCCGCATAGGTTTCTCTGCACTGGCCGCGTGAACTCGTCTAGTCTGGCCACATAAAGTTGCCTCGAAGCTGGAAAGATTTTCTCCAGTTCCTTAGGAAGATAGTGCTCTTGTGTCAGTCATCATGACTACTTTACGTCAGGGCTGTCAGCTGTCAGCTGTTAGCCGTCAGAGCATTAATTGTGTTTGAATGACGCTGGGTACAGCTGTTCTGAAAAGACACGTGGCTTCCCTCTGTGGGCCGCATGGAGTCCACTCGAGCTGCCTATGTGTTTGAGCCGCATGGGACTCCTGAGCCGCATGAGGCTCCTTGGCCGCATGGATCATTTTTCTCTTCTTTTTCATGCTTCTACAAGACCCCCTTCAAAGTTTTCAATTTGCAAAATTGAAATAATTTGAATAAGAAGCATGGTTATGCCAGAGCCGCATGGATGTATTCTGTCCTAGCCGCATGGATTTGTCCAGCCGCATGATTACCTCAACCGTATAACTCTCTGAGCCGCATGGGCCGTTTTGGCCGCATGAGCTTCTTGCTACGTCTTTCTGCCACGTGTGCAAATCTTTTGTAAATCTTCTGCATTTAATGCTCTTGATTTGCTGTCAAATTTTAAGAGCCACTTTTTGGGCCAGGATCCCAAGAGTCAGGCTATTATTCAGCCGTTTTGCCTCGATGACCGAAGAGTCGATCATCATGTTGCACGCGGATCGAGGCATTCCTTCTTTGTCTATAAATAGGAACACTTTCGTTCTGGGGAATCTCCTTTGTTCTCTTCGATCTTTCTAACTCCTTTCTCTCCCAAGCACCTATGGCTCCCAAGAAGGTTGCTGCGTCGAAGGCTGCGAAGGGCAAGGCGGTCGCTTCTGCGGCGACTGTAGCGACGAACGTGGCCACTCCTCCGTCGGCCGCTGTTCACTCTGTTCATTCCGACGTTCATCCACCTATTGCTGGTAAGGGCGTTGCCTTAGAACCCTAACTGCCATGGCTCTGCGACATAATTTATGCACAAGCTGCATGTACAAGGTTCGTCGATATGACCGCATAAGCACTTTGCCCAGGAGGCCGCATGGGCTTGTCATACTCGATCTGAACCGCATATATATTTTTGGTTTGGGCCACATGAGCGTAGTTCACTTTTGAACCGCATAAGCTCATCTGCTTGGAGCTGCATGATTCTGTCTGTTCAGGGCCGCATGAGTCTGCGTGGACTTTGAACCGCATAGTCTCACCTGAATCCGAGCCGCATCAGCGCCTAGGTTTGTCTGTTGAGTCCATGTGAACCTTGAACCGCATAGGCCCTTCTGAACCCAATTCGCAGAAGCTTTATAAGCTCATCTGAACTTAATTTGTATGGACTCGTCTGACTCGGAGCCGCATAAGGCTATGATGAACCGAACCACATGGACTCATCTGGTTCTGAGCCACATGAGACTGTGACGACCCGAGCTGCATAGACTTAAATGATCTTTCAAATGCTTCTTGTTTTTGACTATCTTCTAATCTTATTTCTTTCGTCTCTCTTCAGTGAATCTGCCAATAAATTCTGCGGAGGAACTCCTAGTGGGCTCGAATCAGTTTGCCTTGGGCGTACGTCTTGATGACTTAGTTAAGTACGTGCTGAATCAATTTACTGCTAATGAGCCTTCGGGGCGGTTGAACGCCATCGAGAATCAGACCCTCCATTATCTTCGTGCCATGATAAATTCTGGGAAGTTAGATGGATCATACCTGAAGCCCTCATTCCTCTTCGGGGACGCTTTGATCATAAAGAATCCCCAAGTATTAGAGATCTCTGAGAACTGGGATTTTACTTTGGATGAGATGGCGATTCATATTCCTCTCATGGAGCGTCATTATCCTCTGTCGTGGTTCAATATGGTATTGTTGGACAGGACGATGGTGGGTACCTTAACTCCTACCCAATCAGGGATGTTGATGGGCGACATCTATTATAACCCGAACATTGGGTCAGCGTACGCGGGTAAGGATTCCGTCTGCCGGTACATGATAGGACTGGCCCCAGGTACTTTCATGAACGTATATGGTCCCAACTTCATATTCACTCAGGCTGATACATTCCTGAATCGGCTTGTTCACAAAAAATCTTATCCTGTTGGCAGACTGGCATTGCTGAACTGGATAAACCCCACTTCTACGTGGGCCCACTTGACTACTTTGGTTCTGCAGACCTACGGGACGTTCCTGCGGGAGGTGGGACTCTATCATGCCATCCGGGGCACCTGTCACGGGCTTCCTATCAATAAGCCATTGTTCGTGGCGCTCCTGGAGATGTATAACCGGCGAATGGGGACGTTCTTCGCACCCGGAGGGGAGTTGGGGCTTGCTCTCCATGAGATGTATACTGTCTCCAAGCTTCCGTGGGGGGACGAGCCTTTCGAGGTGTACACCCCGTCGAACGAAGAGTTCGAGGACCTGAACCGACGACTCCCAGGTTTTGTTGCGGTGTACCAGGAGTTGCTATGCCATCATAGTGCTTGTCACCAGATGGCTATAAAAAAGGAGGATAGCTCAGAAGGGAACGCTCCCCACACCACATCCTGGGTCAATTATCTTTTTAAAGTTGGCCCTTCTGGCGAGGTTATTCCTCGAACCCCTCAAACCCAGGGAGAGATAAAGGACCTGATGTTGAGCGTCAAGAAGTCGCGGTCCAATAGCGACATATTCGGGAGTCAAATTGACTCTCTTAGCTATTTTTACTACGGTACCAGGCAGATGTCTGAGAAAGCGCTCCTGGCTGGATTTTTGATGATATGGCTACGGAACTGCGTAGTCTCGGGGGGGGGGGCAGGTTCTATTGAGAGGATCAGCCGCCACTTCATTCTCCCTGCCGTTAAGCTGGTATTTGGAGTTAGACTGGCTCTTCTCCCGGCTATGGTGTATAGCATACACCATGGTCTTCAAACATTCTCGTCCAAGGTCATTGCCCGCAAGAAGACGCTGGACTTTGAGCACAAAGAGCTACCTTACCACTATTTGATGGGGTGGTTGTTGATGCACTACAAGTCTTTGATGGGATCTGGAACAGCGGAAGATGCTACAGATGAAGACGCTTTCCTTTTTCAATGCCATCACCAACCTTGGGAATACAGTACTATGCCAGCTTGTCGGAGGGCGCTGGCGAGGGTAGATGGGTGTGGCTTTTTCGTGTCTGTTCCTCATTTTTCCGATGAGGAAGTGAGGGATGTACACCTTGATGGTACCGGACCTCCTCACTTCCTGTCTCCGAAGATGCTCACCTGGTTGCGCAACATTCGCCCCGCGTATCTGGTTTATCATAACCGCGATAATGTGTACTTGGAGCCCTACCTGCCTAGTAGGTTTTCCCGCCAATTTGGCTATAGTCAGTTATTCCTCGACTGTCCCAGCCCTTGCTTGGGCTTTGAAGGTAGCGTTCTTGATGGTGCCAGGGCGTGGAATTATTATGACGCTTATCATACTCGGGCCAGCTTCTCAGTCCCTGATATTAAGGTGCCGAGGGAAATTTTGTACGTGGCTGCCTTGTATCATGTTATGGCGAACAAGCCTCCTATCAATTTTGATTCGAGTACCAGTTTCATCGTGGGTACCGGTTTAGAGGAAAAGCCCAAGGGGGCTAAGGCTAGAAAGCAACTAGCGCTCCAGACTCCCCTCCCTGAATCAGAATCTTTCGAAGCGGCTGAGGAGGATGACGATCATGATAGCGAAGACTCTCTTTCTTTTGGGGGTGAGGAAGCAGCGGATCAACCGCTTGCCACACCAGACGAACTGGTGGAGGATCCGTCGCTTGCTACACAAGAGGAAGTAGTGAGGGAAGGACAGCCTCCCGCTGTGCCTGGTCCCTCACGTAAACGAGTCAGACGTGAGTCTTCTGACGGCAGAACGACCTTTTCTGTGAAAAGAGCCGCTGTTAGGTCTCGTAGTTTGCTTATTACCGAGAGGGGTGAGGATGCTGACGATGCTCCGGAGGTAAGACTATGTTGGAGCTATCTCCTTGTTGTGGTTTTCTTTTTCTTGGAGATATGACCTAATTATTTTTTCTTTGTAGGCATCTAACGAACCAGGTTATCATGAACCGTCTGCTGCCCCTGGAGTTGATCCGGCCCTTGCTGCTTTGATTAGTGGCATATGTGCTGCGGTCCTTTCTGCGGGGGCTCTTCCAGCGGCGGCTGAGGACTCCCAAGTTGCTGAGGCCTCGGTCCGGGGTGACGAAGGTTTCCTCGGGCCTGTCTCCGAGATTGCTGAATTTCAGCAAGGCGACCCCGATCTCGTCGCATCCCCTCCCGAGGGTGTCGGGGCTGAGGAGTCTATTATATTTGACTCGGAGGCTGCTGGTGAAGAGGTTGCGGTGGCTGTAGGCGAACCTCAACCTCCACACCCTTCCGCTGGTAAGATAAGCCAAATACTGACTAGTGAGGGGGCTTATTTGCTCTATCAACATATCCTCCAGGTCAAATCGATTCATGGTTGTCTTGGCCCTACAGGTCCTGACCCTTTACTTCCTACAGCGGATGTTCTTGGGGAAGGCTCGGCCTACCGCGATCTGGAGGAAAGGAGCGTTTCCTCTTCTTTACCGACTCATGTCGAGGGGCCTCCCGCCAGCTCGGGGCAGGTGGGAGTGGAGCTTGTTCCGGGAGCGATGGTCTCCGCCTCATCCTCTGCTGCTTATACGGCTTCGAAGATTGACTTCTCAGCCCTGCCGAGCATTCAAGTTCTGCGGACTGCTGAAGAGGAGTTGGCCGTTGTTCATGCGTCCTTTCGTACGGAGTTTGTTTCCCTTGTGGCAGGAGCGGCAGATTCTGTCACGTCTTCTTCAGTGTTGCCAGCTACACTCCCGTTGACGCCGGCTTCTTCGGAGGCTCTGGACGAGGTATCGCAGGATGTGGTCGACAGCTTCTATCGCCATTTAAAGAGGGGCGTAGATGCTGCCGTAGAACGGGGGATCCCTTTTTCTCTGTCCCTGCGGTGCGCTCGGGGTCAGATTGAAACTTTGAAGGCTCTTCCGGGCGGGGTGGGATTGGCTGCGCTCCTGGAGCCCAAGTTGGCAGAGGCTGATCAGCTCGTGACCCGATTACTGGTGTTACGGCAGGCTGACTTGCCTGCTGCGATTGAACGGGAGCGGGGCTTCCTTATTGCCGCTCGGGATAGGATAAAGCTCGTTCGAGATACTGCCGAGCCAGTTGTGAAGGGAGACCTTGACGAGCTTTCCGCTTCATATGACAGGCTGGGTCGTCGAAGTCAAGCTTGTAGGGCTCGGGAAGAGACTGCTTCTCGTGGAATAGCTGACACGAAGGAGCGGATTCTCGTACTTCAGAGGGAACTGGCCTTCCTAGAGTCGGAACTGATGGCTGCTCATGCGGAACAGGAGTCAATCATTCGGGAGGCCGAGAAGGTTTCCCGATCTTCTGTTAACCTGGAGCGGGCTTTCAAGAAATTCGAGGACAACTGGCAAGCTCATGCTCATCTGGAAGACGCGGCGGTGCTGACCCAAGAGGCGGAGCGTCGAGCTAAACAGAGGTTTGAGCGGTCGGTTGCCTTGCTGACGGACCGTCTTACGGCGTTATGTGCCCCGGAGCAGTGATCAGTTTTCTGTTTTCTTTTGCTATTTTTTTTTCTTTTTGTTTTCATTTTATAAGGGATGTGATCCCAAATAATGTAGCACTTTGAATTTTGAATAAATGAGCATGTTTCAACTCATCTTCTCTTTCTTGTGCTTGTGGTGTTTGTGGAATTGGACCTGCTGGGGGATTATTTGTGGACCTGTTACCCTGGGCGTTCCTTGGTTTTAGGTACGAGTAACAAGTTTTGGAGAGGAATACCTAGAACAACTTCGCGATAAGACAGCTATAGAAGTTTTTGGTATTCGAGAGAATGCCAGGGAGCAACTGGGCTCCCAGGCATGATAGGGAAGGGATGGGCGTGTACTGGAGACCCAGTACAGCATCTGTGGTCGACTGAGGACATTTGTGGTCATCGGAAGACGTTTGTGGGCCTATTATCTTTGGGCGTACTCAGATCGTGGGTACAGATAATAAGTCGAGGAAGGACCATCATACTTACTCAGAGGTAGTGAGGACATGGCAAGTATGGAGATTTCTTTACCGTGGGATCTTCCTGCTCAGAGGTAGTGAGGACATGGCAGGAGTGGATTCAATGGAGGATATTTGTGGACCTACTATCCTTGGCGTACTACGGTCGTGGGTACGGATAATAGGTCGAGGGGTAACCATCATACTTACTCAGAGGTGTAAGGACATGGCAAGCATGAATTGTTTCTTCGACGGAGCCTTCCCACTCAGAGGTCACGGGGACATGGCAGGAGTGGGCTCAATGAAGGATACATAGAATGACTCAGAGGTAGGAGGACGTGGAAGTTCTATGCGAGGGGGCAGTTTTTTTTGTTGGAAGTAGAACAACTCAGAGGTAACATCGACAAGGTTGTATAGGAATTTTGTGGATCTGTTACCCTTTTTGTGCATTGATAATACGGGCAGTAGATCAGGTGAGTTCAGCGGTACCAGCGGGTACATAACTTCGGCAATCTAAAATTTTGTGGGTACGAGTTCAGCGGTACCAGCGGGTACATGACTCGTTGATCTGGAAAATACGAGTATGAGTTCAGCGGTACCAGCGGGCACATAACTCTTATGATTGGAAAATATGGGAATGATTTCAGAGGTACCAGCAGGTACATGACTCGTATGATCGGAAAATATGGGAATGAGTTCAGAGGTACCAGCGGGTACATGACTCTATGTGTGGAAAAATTGTGGGGATGAGTTCAGAGGTACCATCGGGTACATGACTCGATGTGTAGAACCAGAATATAAGTTCAGCGGTACGGGAAGGCACATAACTCGACACTCTGAGATGTCTCGAGGATTTTGTTTTAGACATAATACTTCTTCAGGAACTTGTCGTTGATGGGCAACATGAGCAAGTCTCCATTTTGCTTTGCGAGGTGGTAGGCGCCGTTGGAGAATACGGCTTCGATGATGAATGGGCCTTTCCTTTTTGGTTAGAATTTACCGGCGGTTTTATGCGTCATAACCATCGGCCTCCGAACCGCCAGAACGAGATCGCCTACTTGGAATGTTCTGACCTTGACCTTCTTGTTGAAAGCTTCGGAGATTCTGGCCTGATATAGTTCGATTTGCTGTTGAGCTAACAGGCGTTTCTCGTCTAGGGCCTCCAATTTCTGTAGTCGACGATGGTGGTTTTCGTCTGTCGTTAACTGATGTGTGAGGGCGACGCGGAGTGAGGGGATCTGAGTCTCTAATGGGAGGACTGCCTTACTCCCGTACACCAGTGAAAATGGTGTATTCCCGGTGGCGGTTCGAACTGTGGTGCGATACGCCCATAAGCATTCGCCGAGCTTCTCGTTCCAATCGTGCTTGTTAGAGGACACGAATTTCTTGAGTAGCTTGATTATGGTCTTGTTGAATGCTTCTGCTAACCCATTGGCTGCTGGGTTGTAGGGTGTCGAAGCAATGTTCTGAATTCGGTACTTGTCGCAGAACCGATAAATTGCGTGGCTTGCGAACTGTGGCCCATTGTCGTGAATGATCCTTCGGGGCAGTGCAAAGCGGTAGATGACATGATGCTTAAGGAAGCTGATCACATTTGAAGTTTTCACCTCAGCCAATGGGATGGCTTTCGCCCATTTGGAGAAGTAATCGGTGATTGCGAGTATGAATCGGTATCCTCTGGACGAAGGCGGGGTGATTGGGCCGACGATGTCCATACCCCATACTTCGAATGGCCAGGAGGCCACAGTCGGATGTAGGAATTCAGATGGCTGGTAGATGAAGTCGGCGTAGATTTGGCAGGCTTTGCACTTTCGTGCATAATCTATTGCATCTGTAACCATCGTGGGCCAGTAATAGCCCATTCGGCGAAGGCGGTCTTGCAGTTTCGGGCCAGGTTGATGGGCTCCGCAGACACCATCATGGGCCTCGTGCACGGCTTTCTTGGCTTCTGTATTTGATAGACACCGAAGCAACAACCCATCATAGGATCGGGGATACAGCATTTTCGTTTCTGTATCATAGAAAAATCTGAGAGAACGTCTTCTGATAGAAGTAGCTTCCTTCGGATTCTTTGGCAGGATGTCGTATACTACGAAGTCGATGAACGGCTGTCTCCAGTCTGGTGCTTCGTCGACCGAAAGGGCGGAGTAGCTTTCAATGCATCGAATGTTGTCCTTAGGACAGACCAGTTCACGGCCTATTATGTCGACCTGATGATGAGCGTAATTTAGCACAGTTAGGGAAGCGGCCAAACCAGCTAAGGCATCAGCCTCAATGTTCTGGAGTCTGGGAACATGTTCTATGAAGAATCCTCCCAGAGATAAGATGATATCGAATGCTATTTGATGATACGGGATCATGTCTTCGTAGTGGACCTCGTACGACCCCCGAATCTGATTGACGATTAACTGCGAGTCGCCGTATGCTTCAAGATACTCTACCCCCAGTTCCTTCGCAAGCCGGAGGCCAATGACCAAGGCATTGTACTCGGCCACATTATTTGAACAGGGCTCTGTGATTGAGTAGGCCCGATTGATCACCAAGCCGGAGGGAGAAATCAGCACCACTCCAACTCCAGCGACGATGTTGCCTTTGGGTCCAGTTCTTGAAGCGCCATCGAAGAACATTTGCCAGATGGCATCATGGAAGACTGCATTTGAACTGGTGACCTCGTCCGGTATTTCTTCATATACCCTAGTCGTCTCCGAACCTGGATGGGCTGCTAGGAAGTCTGCCAGAGCTGGGCCTTTAACAGCCTTTTGCGGGACGAAGATCATATGGTATGGTGATAGTAATATCGCCCAGGTAGCAAGGCGAGAGCTGAGTGCCCCAGGTTTGGTCATGAGGACCCTGAGGGGGTTGATCCGCGATATCACGTGGATGGTTTGTCCCGTGACGTAGTGTCGCGTCTTCTGGATGGCGAACACGAGACCAAGGCATTCCTTCTCTACGGCCGTGTATCGGTATTCTGGCCCAATCATCTTTCGACTGAGGTAGTATATAGCTTGTTCATGGCCCGCATCATTGTTCTGTGCCAACAGAGCACCAAGAGAATGTTCCATAGCTCGCACATAAAGCAGGAATAGCTTTCCAGCAACAGGAGCTACCAGGACTGGAGGATTCGACAAATATTCTTTGATGCTGTCGAAAGCGTGCTGGCATTTCTCATCCCATACGAAAGAGACTCCCTTCTTCATGAGATGGGTGAATGGTTGACATCGTCCGGAGAGATTAGAGATGAATCTCCTGATGTAAGCTAGCCTGCCTTGGAGGCCTCGAAGTTTGCAGAGATTTCTCGGGGGACCCATCTCCATGATTGCCTTTGTTTTCTCGGGGTCGATGTGAATGCCCTGAGAAGTAATGACGAAACCCAGGAATTTCCCGCTAGAGACTCCCAAGAATGATTTCGTAGGGTTCATCTTTAAGTTGTGTGCTCGTATTAGGTCGAACACTGTTCTGAGATCTTGCAGATGATCTTCCTTTGAACGACTTTTGACGGCGATGTCATCGACGTAGCACTCCACTGTCTTGCACAAGTGGTCTCTAAAGATGACGCTCATAGCTCTCTGGTAAGTGGCGCCAGCATTCCTTAAACCGAAAGGCATAACGGTGTAGCAATATGTACCAATTGGTGTTCGGAATGATGTATGCTTCTCGTCATCAGGGAACATCTTGATCTGGTTGTATCCTGAGAAGCCATCCATGAATGACATACGTTTGAAGCCGCAGGTGTTGTCGATCATGATATCTGTGATAGGGAGAGGGAATTCATCTTTAGGGCATGCCTCATTCAGATTCCGGAAGTCAATGCATATTCGAATCTTCCCGTTCTTCTTGAGAACTGGTACGATATTGGCTACCCAGTCTGGATGCTGCTATTCGTGAATGAAGCCGCTGGCTATCAGTTTGTTGACCTCGACTTCAATAGCATTCATGACATCGGGGCGAAACCGTCGTTGCTGTTGCTTGACAGGTTTTGCATCCGGACGAATATTAAGTTTGTGGAGTGAGATCTCGGGGTCCAATCCTGGCATATCTTCATAACTCCAGGCGAACACATCGATATACTCTTTGACGAGTTGGAGCAGCGACTCTCGCTCTTCATCTGTCAGACTCTGGCTGATGAAGATTGGTTTCGGGGAGGCTTCATCACCAAGATTAACTTGTATGACCTCATCTTCAGTAGGAGGTTCTCTTTGCTCAAAATGCTTTTTCTATTATTCATCTAGCTGTTGGGCCCACGGCTCTAGCTCGAGGATTTTTGGAATGTCTTTATCTTCTTCATAAGCGTCAGCGAATGCCATGTTGACTGACAGGACTTGTCTGAACACGTCTCCGATGCTGGTATCTGAATCAAAAGTTGGTGACCCGGTCGAATATGAATGCCAGTCACATTTTTCATCTGAACTTTCAGGGGTCGTCGTGGGTGTCACATACCCTAATCCACATCGAGTCTTGCTATAGTAGTCTCGTGGTTTGCCAGCCGGGACCGGGGGCTTCAAAGGCAATCGTCGTCCAGTACCGTAGTTCAAACCCGGTATCGTTTCCAGATCATACCCCTATTTCTGCATGAGATATTTAGATTGGGGGCTATAAAGATACAGAGGTAGTCTCCCGGCATCCGATCCAAGGTCGACTTCTTCTATGGTGAAGGGATGCGGATCGTCCTTCCAGCCGAAGATGATTGGATGGTCCCCTCCCTCGATTATTCGGTAAGCGTCTTCTGCTGGAGTAAGCTGGATTGTGGTGTAGACATTTGTCACCTGTGTGTGTAGGTGAGTGCCTATACCGTGTTCTATAGCGTATATTGTACAAAGCTTATTAAGCTCGAGGTAGTTCAAAGATAGCCCTTTATTGATGAAGTAAGGTATCTTTTCTAGGGGAATTACATCATCTGCGGAGGGAACATCAGTGTGGACAGCCACATACTTGGCTAGCTCCGGTTCCTCTTCGGCTACCCCCTGTGTGAATGAAGACTGAGAGGACGACCTGGGGGGCTTGATCGTCAGCGGTTCAGTTGATGGAGCTGAGCGTGGAGTTGTTGGCAGACTAGCGACCCCCAGTTTGGTACTCGATGTGGGGCTAGGAGTGGCTGGTTCGCTAGAAGTATCAGACCTTGCATCGGGGGTGACGACCCTTCTTGGGAAGGCGTATCGTCAGTGGCTTGTCGGAGGGATTGAGCTTCTCCGTCTGCGGCTGGCCGATTCTTGGCAGCCTGATTGTCAGTGGCTTCGTTGTAGGTCTTGGCACTTGGCCAGACCTTGGCAGCCGGATTATCATCTGCTCTTCTTATGCCGAGAGGCTGATTGCGTCCTTACGCAAAGTGGCGGTAAGGGGTGCAGACCTGCCCGGTTTGCGAGCTTGGAGATGGATCGTCAGAGGCTCTTCTGATCCTGTGGCTGTCTCGGTACTAGCTTGTACATCTCCTTCACCAAGATGCTTCTTCAATTTTTCGTACAGACAGGAGTCTGAGTAGTAAGATTCGACCCCTTTGAAGGGATCGATATCAGCAAATTTCGTCCTCATGAAGCCGTGTTTGTCGACATATTTGAAGCACTGGTGCAGCGTGGAAGGCACGATCTTATAATCGTGTATCCACGGGCGCCCCAAGAGGATGTTGTAAGAAGTTTCTGTATCTATGACGTAGCAGGTGACTTCGGATTGGAGGTCGCCAATTTGACACTTCAGACGAATCTTCCTAATAGGGTAGCTCCTGCCCGAATTGAAACCGCTGATGGCGGTGCTTGTAGGCGTCAGGCGATGCATTGGGATACGGAGATGATGTAGCAGACCCTTCGGGATAATGCTTATGGAAGAGCCAGGATCAATGTGTATCCGATCCACCTTTACGTCGCCGATGTATCCAGTGTAGTATAGTGGGCGATCGTGCAGATTAGTTTTGATGAGCATGTCCTGCGGAGTGAAGACGATATTGGGCATTGCTCCCGTGCAGGCGCTGTCTTGGAGATCCGCAGGCGAGTTTTCTCCCGTGAGGTTAACTTGAGCCAGGTATGCGTCGGCGTTTTGGAGTGCATCACTCAAAGCCGTACGAACATCCTTGGAGAGTCTCAGGAGCTCGTATAATGGAAACTTGGCCGGTGTGTTGGCCAATTGTGCCAAGATATCGAAGTTGTAGGGCCTCTCCAGCCCTTGGGCTGCCTCTTTTCGGAGGGATTTGTCGAAGCGAGTCTCCCTCGGCCTAGGCTTGTTGGTCGTCGGAGGCTGAGCCGGTCCCGGAGCATCAGTTGTAGTGGGTTGATGATCTTCAGCTGGATTGTCAGTCCCAGGTTGGGATTGCGTCCCAGACCGCGTGACGACGGCTGTAGCTTCCTCGATGTCTGTCGAGATTGTGTGGCAGGTCCTGACTTTTCTATTTTTTTTCTTGTAGGTGGAAGATGGTGTGGGCCGAGTCACTTCTGGTACCAAGTCTGGATGGATCCACATGACCTCCTCTCGTATTGTGGTGAGGGGCACTAGACCAGCAGCCTGATCTCGGGGAGGTAGAAGATTAGCAATCTCTATTGTCGCCAGAGGGATGGGGACCACCCCGTCTTGAGTTTTCGTCGGAGGGAAGCTGCCGAATTGTACGGACACCATATTGGCTGCCACGGTTACCTCTTCGAAAATGATAGCCAGAGCGTTCGAATCGATGAGATTTTGGATGTACCATTTTAGCTGGTAGCAGTCGTGTGTAGCATGGTGGACGTAGCGATGATAATGGCAGTACTTTGGGTTCTCCATCTCTGCCGACCGCGGTTCCCGTCTTGGTGGAGGAAGCTGAATTCTGTCCCCTTGTATGAGCATGTCCAAGATGGGCTTGACGTGACCGTCTTCGAAGGAGTAAGTGATTTGCGGCCATTGTTTGTCTGCCGGCTTTAGCTCAGGTTTCTGTGCCGTGTCGGCCACCATAGCCTGCTTTCCCCTGCTGTCCCGATTGTTGGAGGGGCTACCCCCATTATCGTTGTTGGGACGCTTGCCCTTGTTCTATCCGTCCGAGATGTGCAATCCCAGTTGGCGAGCCTTCTTCAATCATTCTTCGGCGCTTGTCGCGCTGATGATGAACGTCATCCAGTCCTTGAATTGACTTTCGCCCATCCAGAGACTGATTGTTGGGAGGAGTCTCTTTTGGCAAATTTCAATCAAGGAGGAATCTGGATTTCCAGAGGGCAACTTCATGGCAGTTTCGCGGAACCGCTCGATGTAGTTCCTTGTCAGCTCTTTCTCCCCTTGGACGATGTCCATGAGGGTGGACATGGTGATGTCCTATCCTACTTCGTAGAATCTCTCCAAGAACATGCGCTTGAAGCCGACAAATGAGTGGATGCAGTTGTCCGGCAGATTGCGATACCAGTCGAAGGCGACTCCTTCCAATGCTTCGATAAATAATCGTGTGAGAATGGCATCGTCATAGGGCAGATGGTCGGTGGTGACCTCGAAGTAAGTGATGTACCGACTTGCTGAGGTCTTGCCATCATAAGGATTGATATTGAACGGCTTATATCTTGGTGGGAATGGAACATCCCTCCATGCAGCAGGGTATGGTTGCCGTATTCTGAAGTCTTGAGAGTTTTCTCGAGCGTGGAACATGGCTCGGAGCTCCTGGACCTCTTTTCTTGCTTCGCATGCTTCGGCCACGGCGGTGGGGGCCGTTGTTTCCGGAGGATTGTTGCCCGGGTTCGGTGCCGCTGAGTTTGAGTCCGCATTAGCCGCAGAACCCGCACTTGTTTGGCCAAGCGTCCCTCCTTGGAGATTTGAAAGGGCCGCTTTGATCTCGTCTACAGACTTGACCAAGGCATGTAGTATGGCCTCTAGAGTGTCGATGTATTGGCGATCACTGGAACCACCTTGGTTGCTGTCTGTTATGAATATCGTCTTCATATGAGGAGAGATAGACGGAGCGGTGAAGGAAGCGCCCTCTGAATCGTATCCCTGTAGCGAGAAGTCATCGGGGTATGTGGGTATATTCCCTTCTGACTCAGATTCGGAAGAAACAGTACCCCCAGTCTCCGAGTTTGCCTCATCATGGGAGTTGTGGACGTCCTCGGGGATGTCGAGATTTGCTACATCCGATGGGAGAGTTGTCTCCCCCGGCTCGTCTTCTTGGAACATTGGGTTGCTGTGGAGGCTCGGAGGGGTGCTACCCCCAGCTCCAGCAACCCCCTGCATTATAGACGATGAATCCCCCGCTGTAGCAGATTTCGTCTTAGAGCGAGTACCTTGGAAAACTTCGGTGGTGGGCATCCGCTTAGACGACAGTCTTTTAGTCGCAGTGGTTGAGATCTTCGGGCTGGGAACATTCGTCTTCTTCTCCCTTCCATCAGCGGGGACTTTCCGAGCAGAGTTGCAGGAGACGACGGGTAGTGACTCGTCTTCTGAAGATGGCTGTTGCAGTCTTTGAAAGACAGACTGCCGGTCTTCTTGCATCGTCGTGCTATTGTAGCAGCAGTTGACGATGACTTGGGTGCAGTGACGTCCGCGGGAGGACTCTTTGCACCCCGATGCATCTTCTATTTCCTTGCGTTTGTGGAGGATGGCCTCACGCAAGTCACTTGCTTTGCTGGCTCGGGAATTTCGGGCACGCGAGTGTGTAGGCCTCCCGTCTGTTTCCTGATTCGAAGGTAGCTCGTATACTTGCCTTCGTTCGTTATTGGGAGATGCTTGATGACTATCCTGTCCATTGGCCGCAGGGGGCAGGGTACGAGTAGCTTTATACAACTTTCCATTAGAGGCCCGCGTGATAATCAGCGGGACGCTCCGATAGTCAGAGGTTGGGGCAGCTGACTGGGCTTGGTGAGCCCACGCTGCCCTAGACTTCTTTCTTTTAGTAATTACGGGTGCGTAATAGGAAGAGTCCAAGTTGGATACCACAGAGTCTGGCTTATCATCCAGAGAACCATCAGGGTCAGGACCGCATGAGAGACGGTCGAAGACTGATCGAGAGAAGCGTAGAACAGACGCTATGCGGCTAGGATTGGAAACCGTATAGGCTGTCTGCATGCGGCTGTCTTTAGCTGTCGGATGAGTTGTTCTTGTGCGACTAGGAGTCACGACCGTGCAGGCTGGCCGCATGCGGTTGGCAATTGTGGTCGTATGGGTTTTCTATAAGCGATTAACTTCAGTAACCGCATAAGTTTCATCCATGCGGTTGGCAACTGTAGCCGCATAAGCTATGCGGCTGACAGATGTGGTCGTGTGAGCTTTCTTCATGCGGCTGGCGGATGTAGCCGCATGAGCTTTCTCCATGCGGCTAGCACCCTTATACGGCTCGGATCGCATAGAGTTCCTCTTTTCCCCTGCAAGTCCAGCATCATAGTGTTTTCTTCTGCCGAACTTGGGGACAAGAGAGTCGTCTACGGTCTGAAGTGGGGCCGCAGGAGAGTCTTCCCCGCCATCTTGAGCAACAGAGGGTATCTCTGTAAGAGCTTCAGTAGGAGCAAATAATCGGGGTCTCCACTCCTTGCGGGCCTTCTTCGTGCGGGCTTGCTTCTGGACCGGGCCAACGCTCTTGTCGAAGAGCATTTCTTCAAACGCCTGTTGGTCCAAACGGACAACCATCTTCTGTTGCGTGGAGCCAAGCTTGGCTGCATCCGACTGCATCACCAACTCCTCAGCCGTGGAGAAGTTTGTCCCCAGCAGAGTCGCCATCGTGTTTGCCATAAAATATAAAAGAGCAGAACAGTTTTATGGGAGGACTAGACTTTTACTTCACGTTACAAACTCGCTTGTACAAAGAAAGCCTAGGGACGAAAACATAGGTACAGCAATCTAAGTACAATTGTTTATTTTTGATTCTGGGGGGTGACGGTAGAGGCTCGGGAAAGCGACGGCAGCTCTGCCTTACTTCTTGGACGATCGAACGTAGCCTTGGCTCCTGTGACGAGATTCTTGGCGTTGATGAAGAAATGCTCTTCTTGCTCTCCTCGTATTGCTCTTCTGGCTTCTCTCTCTGGATTGATCTCTGTGTATTTTTTTCTGATTATTGGGGGAGCGTCCTTTTGCAAGGAAATGGCACCTTGCTATTTATAATAGTAAGGGGCCTCATTAGGGTTTGCAATGATTGCCCATTCTCTAAGTGGCGGCGGCCTGGTAAATGATCAATCTGGGCCATTAATCTTGAGCGTGAAGGATCTGGGCCCTTAATGAGGATTATGCCATATCATGTCAGTAATTAATGTTGATTGCAATGAATCCCCATCATGATGATTTGCTGATGTCAACAAATCTAAATGAATCAATTTAATTCATTCTCTTGCCACGTGTCCCAAATTATTGGGATCTGACCCAAAATTTGATTATCTTTAGGACACATGTCCTGTCATCCTTGTTGAGCCGCATGAGGAGCATTCATATTTGGGCCGCATGAAGGTCGTCATGATCGAGCCGCATGAAAGATTTCTTGACCGAGCCGCATGAATAGTCTCTATACTCGAACCGCATAAAGGTTGTCATGACCGAGCCGCATGAATATGTTCATGACCGAGCCGCATGGGGGTCTTCATGGCCGAGCCGTATGAGATTCTTCGTGACCGAGCCGCATGGGTTTCTTCATGGCCGAGCCGCATGGGGGACCTTCAGGATTGACCCACATAGGTTTCTCTGCACTGGCCGCATGAACTCGTCTAGTCTGGCCGCATAAACTTGCCTCGAAGCTGCAAAGATTTTCTCCAGTTCCCTAGGAAGATAGTGCTCTTGTGTCAGTCATCATGACTACTTTATGTCAGGGCTGTCAGCTGTCAGCTGTTAGCCGTCAGAGCATTAATTGTGTTTGAATGACGCTGGGTACAGCTGTTCTGAAAAGACATGTGGCTTCCCTCTGCGGGCCGCATGGAGTCCACTCGAGCTGCCTATGTGTTTGAGCCGCATGGGACTCCTGAGCCGCATGAGGCTCCTTGGCCGCATGGATCATTTTTCTCTTCTTTTTCATGCTTCTACAGGTTTGATGTTAAACTGAAATTCTGCAGGGAACCTGTGAACTGGGATTACCAATATGTATAAACCTGAGAATGAAAATGGCTTTGGAAAGAAAACTGAGTTTGGGTTTGATATTCAATCCTAGGATTAGTATATAGGTTTTGGTATCTTAACAGTAAACTGAATATAGATGCTAATATATGAACTAAGTTGAGTGTTGGTTTTATTTTAGAAAACTGAAATTAGTTAATGTTAATTGAGTTTGGGGTTAAATGTTAACTAGGGATGGGGGGGTTTATTCATAACTGAGATTGGGTGAAGGTAGTTAACTGAGATTGAGTTGTAATGTTAATTTAGTTACCTAATCTATTGAGTTCATTCATAAGTATCCTATATAAATTTATGTAAAACCTGAAACTGAGAACACCTTCCACTCCTACACTTGTATACATATGCTATACCCACATTGACACTTTTATCTACCACACACACAACCTCACCCCCTCTCTATCCCTCAATACCTATGTATATGAATGCCTATACATATGGATGCCTATAGATATATGCCTATATACATTATGTATACATATATGTTATATATATAAATATATATATATATATATATATATATAACTTGTTTGTGGTAACTTGTGAAACCTTGTGAATGTGTGTGGATGATAGCCTATGTTTGGTTAGGCTTAGTATATAGGTTATATGATATGGGATTGGGCTAGACTTGAAACTTGTAGTCTAGGTTGACTAGAGTTGACCAATTGACCTAGTTTGACTTTATTAGGCCTAGTTTGACCTAGTTGACTTTGTGTGACCAAATTGGACATGGCATGACCTTGTTGACTAAGTTTGACTTAGATTGACCTAGTGTGACATAGTTTGGCTTGGTGTGAGTTAGTATGACCAAGTTAGACTTCTAGTTTGACCAATCTGGACTTGTTGACCTAGTTTAACCTAGACAGTTGACCAACAGTTGACTTTGACCTAGTTGGCTTAGAATCATGTAGTTTGTATTGCAGATTTCCATTATTTCAATTTGAGTACTTAAATAACCTGTTTTACTCTAAATAGGACTTTGTGACACCCGTTCGGACATCCATTCATATCAGTCATTCAGGGTGACAGGCGAGTACATTCTCTGATTGTTTCATATTTGTCAGGACTTATATTCTTGCTCTAGATTACTTTACTTGATACTGGCACGATTGTTATCACGGATTGGTACTATATGGATCTTCTCTTGCGATGTTATCTCTATTGTGTTCAACAGATACATATTGTGATGTACGTTTCATGAACATATTGTATTTATTGTATACCCCTATTCATGTATACTCATTGTGCATCTTGTACTCTCATGATCACATGAGCTTCATGGAGAACTATTGTACAAGGTAGCGTAACTGGATTGGATCCTTGTGTATTGATTGGGGAGGGTGAGTAGGAAATGGTTATGTGATCAAAATCCTATATTGTACAAATATTGTATGCATCCATTGTACACTCACGTATGATGGAGTTACCTGTTGTTATTGTATAACCTAACCCGTTTATATAACCATATTGTGCTCTAAATCACTAGTACTTGCAGTTTTACTTATCATATATATATTTTCTGTTATAAATTTTCTCTCGTTTTTATGTACATATGTATCTTACTCTTTTGCATGCTTTATATTTTCTAACATGTTATGAACTACGTGAGATATATTATGCTCGCTCCTATCCTAACTGGACCTGTTGAAAATATTACAGATGATGATGGTGACTGCCCTACCTTCTATGGGGCACAGGAGGGTGACCTTCAGGAGCCTGAGGAGCATCTAGCTCAGTAGAGGGTGCCTAGTCTAGTCTAGTCTAGTCTAGTATTTACAATTTTCAGTTTGTATCGGATTGTTCCGATTGTTAGTTGAGACTTAGTTATATTTTAGGACTTGTATTTATTTGTGTTGAACATCTACTTTGTGTGGTGCGATAACTCTATTTATATTCAGTTTCTCTCTTTTATCTGATTCCATATCGTGCTCTATCTTTTCTAGACTTGTGATTGAGATATTATATTATACCTCTGTGCGGAGATGATATGTTTTATCATATTATTGTTAGATGTTAGATATTATAGACGAACTATACAACGTTCTACCACCGATACTGCGGCGTAGGCTGGACGTACCCACGTTCTAAAGCCCTTCCTCAGGGTGCGGGTCGTGACAAGTAGGCAGAGCTAGTCCATATATTCCCTTAGCATCTACTCCTACTGGTACGAGTCCATAACCTGGCCTGTTGGTGGACCATGGAGTGTACATATGTCGACCAGGATTAGCAAACCCTCCTACTCTACCAGAGCGGTCAGCCAGCATCACTCGTCCTGAGCTGTGGGCCGATGGAGCAACATAAGTATATAATGATTAGTATACACATTTATTCATACTTTCTTTATTTTCTAATGGTACATTGTTTACTTATTTAAAGTTTTTTCCTCTTCAAGCTGGTAGAGATTTAGGCGACTTGATGGGTCGTCAGTTCCATGGTCCCTATCTGAACTTCGAGGACATCCCATATGATAGACGATTTATGCTCGGGGTATGCATAAATAAAATCATCTTTGTTTACAACATTTCTTAAATAGTTGCTTATTTGTTTTTATTTTTTCTTATTTGCAGAAGTTGTACAGGTGGCCAGAGCACAGAGATCAGGCGATCCAGAAGTGCTACAAGTTTGTCGCCAGCAAAAGGTTGAGGGATATGATCAAAGACAGAAGGCGTTGACTACACCCCCTGGAGAACATCGTAAGGAGTGGTTGAAGGGAAAATTTTAGGAGAAGATAAAGAAGAAGATGGACACTTCGCCTATAAGGCCAAGTGCAATAAGGCAAATGCTGCCAGCGCTAAGGGTGGTCAATATATCCTAATTTCTGAGCATTTTCGACGAATGGTGAGTATTCTTATTTCTTTAATTATTTAATTTTAATGTTTAGGTACTAATTGATGTTTAATTATTACAGCTTGAGGAGGTCGCCAGGACAGGCAGAGACCCGAACACCGTCGACTCTCCCAAAGTTTTTGAGCATACCCATAAGCGAAAGAATGGTAGAAAGCTCATAGATGATCGGATGACCAAACCCTATGTAAGTTTTATCAGTGCTATCTAATTATATTCTTCTTTACACCTAACTTTATTTATTTCACCTAAATGGCTACTCCTAACTCTAAATATCCTAGCCATAACCCTAATTAGCAATAACAATCAAAGATAAAACCTACAATATATAAAAACAATACTTAATAGTAACTATAATATGAATATTAACTCTAAATATATTTACCTAAATAAATATAGGAGAGGTATGAGACTTTAGAGAGTCGGGTCGGTGAGGGAGGGAGTACTGCTGGGGGTGCCGAGGGGGGATGACACTAGTCAGCCACGTATATCGGTTACGAGGAACGACTTGTGGATACAAGCTGTAGGAAGAGAAAAATGTGTATCATTGGCATCCCAACTTTCAGTTTACACCAGAGCTTTTCCTCTACCTCCACCTGTAGCTACACAACTCGGCGTTACTTTTGGCACCTATAGATTGGAGCAGGTTACATAGATATTAGTGACCCTACAGAGTCAAATGACCCAGGTTCTAGACACTTGTAGTCTGGCTTCTGCTACTACTGCATCGGCTCCTGCTTTGACCATAGCGCCTCCTTCTACTACTGCATTAGCTCCTGCTTCATCCACAGCACCTCCTACATTGGCTACTCCTATATCGGCTCATGTACTGGATCCTGTTCTAGCTCCTATTGTCATGCCGACGACTATTCCATGCATTATTCTTATCCAGAACCTACAACGTGTCCTTAGTATGGTGATGATGAAGTTATATGCGTGCGGATAGCCGCCTCCGCCTCCGCCACCTCCTCTACCAACGGTTTGATATGTTGGAGAATTTTGTATAACTTTTTATTGTATGTAATCATTTTGTATGACTTTATGGTGTTTTTGTATCATTTGAGGGATTTGTATAAATATACTTTTCTTTGTCGTTTACTCCATAGTTTGAGAAAATACTAGATTGTATAAATATTTGTGTTCGAGTATATTCCCTTTAATATTATATATTATTTATGTTCGAGTTTATTGAATAAGTAGAATATTATATATATATATATATATATATATATATATATATATATATATATATATATATATATATAGGGAGCGAATCAAAATCCCCCCTTAGAAAATCTCCTAAAAAACCCCTGACACTAATCCATAATTTAATGTCAATATTAATGTTAATATTAACATTAATATTAATATTAATGTTAATATTAACATTAATGTTAATATTAATGTTAATGTTAATATTAATTTTTATTTTTATTTTTATATTAATGTTAATGTTAATATTAATGTTAATGTTAATATTAATTTTAATGTTAATTTTAATGTTAATTTTAGTATTTAATGTTAATATTAACATTAACATGAATATTAACATTAATATTAACATTAAATTACGGATAAGAGTGAGGGGATTTTTAGGAGGTTAAAAAAAAAATATATATATATATATATATATATATATATATATATATATATATATATATATATATATATATATATATATATATATATATATATATATACAGGAAAAATATATACAGGAAAAAAAAATATATATATATATATACAGGAAAAAAAAAATATACATATATATATAGACAGGAAAATATATATATATATATATATACAGGAAGCGGATCAAAAGCCCCCTTAGAAAACCCCCTAAAAAAACCTCTCACTCTAATCTGTAATTTAATGTTAATATTAATGTTAATATTAATGTTAATGTTAATATTAATGTTAATATTAACATTAAATATTAAAATTAACATTAAACTTAACATTAAAATTAATATTAACATTAACATTAATATTAACATTAACATTAACATTAATATAAAAAAAATTAATATTAACATTAATATTAACATTAATATTAACATTAACATTAATATTAACATTAATATTACGAATTAGAGTGAGGGTTTTTAGGGGGTTTTCTAAGGGGTGCTTTTGATCCGCTCCTATATATATATATATATATATATATATATATATATATATATATATATAAATATATAAAATATATATATATATATTGACAGGTTTGATGCTAAGATCAGCGACTGACAAGCGACGGATCACCGCAAATTGATGTAGGCCATCGACGTACTACAGACGGGTGTCTGATACCCAAAAATGTATTAGACGTCTTACCGACGAAAATTTCCATCGGTAATCTTCTGAAAAATTACAAATATAGACTCATAAAATTCTGTTACTGATCCGTCGCAACACTGTCGCAAGTTTTACCGACGAAATAATTACGTTGTTAATCCGTCGGTGAGGATTTGTCGCCAATTCTATCACTAATCCTTTACTGCATTGACTACTTACCGACAAATTATTTTATGGACATTTAGTCTAACGACGCCTCCGTTTCATCGGTATTCCGTCGGTATTACTAAATAGTGACAAAAATGTTAGGTTTAGTTACAGATATTACCGTCGCTAATTAGCTTTAATTTTGTAGTGATCAACCCATACCATCACAGCTGCTAATACGTGCCCAAAACATATCACCATGCACCACAACATTACTAGTCATTTATTACACCTTCAAAAGAGATGCCAAAAATAAATTCGGTGAAAAAAATGAAGATGTCAACCATATGTACAAACTGTCCCATAAACCCTAAGCAAAACAACATTAAAATCCTCGTAAATCCTCAAGCCATGCACAAAGCTAAATCTCTGGAGCGACTCCTAAATCATGGGTCGTAGCTCTATCCTTCTTGGCTATGGTCTCAGGCTATAGCCCATAGAATGTCAGACAAATGTCCTCAAGCTCACTAGCAACAGATCCAGTCAGAAAAAGAGCAAAGTACAATCTACAACAATAAAACAAGTACAACATATGAACAAGTAATGAGGCAATAAAATATGACTAACATGAACCATAAATGCATAAGTCTATCAAAACATGAAACATGTAGCAAAAAATGACGACATGTGATTTGACATGTGAATAAAAGTACGACTTAATTATACGTGCACTAATGTGTGATTAGGCTATCCACATGACCTAACTAGTGGCTTGGCTTTGGTCACATGTCCAAAGTATTTTTTTCTCCCCAAGTACAAGTATAAGACAAGAACACATGATAAAAACCAGAAGCACGTGATCAAGTCATGTAACAACGGTGTCCAACATGAAACATGTCACCATGAAGTAAATATAACAAAGTTATAAAAGTGCCTTGTCCTGAAGATCAGAAATGTCTTTATCTCCACCTAGAATAGGGTAAGAATTGGTTAGATTCTATAAGATACTTCTAGGATGCTATAGATATCAACTAACTTATTCCAAGAATTATTGATCTAAAATATTTGCTAACTATTATCAAAAATAATTACTAATTAACAAAATATTTATAAGGTATTTACTAGCTAAAATATCAATTAATAACAAGAGTTAAAATATTTGGTAATTAAATCATTAGCTAAAAGATACTAATTAATAAATCTAAATATTAGGTATAATACTAACTACTCTAAAAATTAAATCTAGCTAATATTATAAAACAATATCTAACTAAGAACTAATTTAGAAAATATCACTAATAAAATCTATGTACAAATTAAAATTAAATACTAACTATCATAAACTAAATACTAACTATTATAAACTAAATACTAACTTTCTTTCTAATTCTTTTTTTTGACTGTTAACCATAATCCTCTTCTCTCTTCTTCACTGCTCACTCACTTAGCCACACAGAAGAAAACCTAAGAAGAAGAATAAGAAGAAGAACAGGAAGAAGATGATGATGATGATGATGATGATGATGATGATGATGATGATGAAGAAGAAGATCATGTAGAATAGGAAACAGAGGAAGAAGGAGCTTACGTCGGCGGCGCACACCCTTGATCAGATGGTAGCGTTGGGGTTCATGCATGAAATGACGGTGAGACTTAGATGCAACTCTCAACACAGCTCTCGATCTAGTCAGGTAGCGGCCAGAAACATATGTGCAGCCCTCATAGTGGCGATGGTCTAAGAAAAGTGGCTCCTGGTGTCGATCAGCGGTAGGGACGCGGATCGAGGTTCGTAGTTGACTCGGTGTTGAAGGAGGGCTCGATCTGGTGGCTAGGGTTTCGATCTAGCTGTCAGATCCATAGATCTGGTAATCACATCGTGGCAAGGGCGACTCCGATAAGGCGGGAAGGTCAGCTCCGACGATGATGCGGAGGTGCTCGTGTCGATGTCCCGATCTATACACTACAACCAAGACTCGACAACTAGCAGTGGCGCGGCTCTTGTAACGATAAGGACTCCCGCGAGAATGATTCGTGTCCTGACTGCACCAGGACACAACAATGACGACAACTAAATATGGCGGTCGAATACAAGATGTGCAGTTAGGGTTTTATATAGATGTAGGAAGGGAAAATAGGATACTGGATTGTGGGGAGGGTGGATACAGGATGTCTATAACGTGCTTGAATGTGTCATGTGTCAGATGGACACAAGACACGGCTGGAATATGGGTGTGAGTTTGAGGACACGAGCGTGTCTGTATCGGGGTGGACACGAAAAAATATATGTAAAAACTGAATTAATGAAGTGGAGATGGATACGATCATTAGGACCATGTGACAAATGATGATTAGGGCTAATTCACAAAATAATCAAGCTATTTATAGATGTCATTAGGAAGTTCCTAGAATATTTGGCACATGGGCTAGAGAGAATATTTCTTAGGATATTCCAGATTCCAAGGAATATTTTCTGGGATTAATACTAATCCCTGGATTAATTAACATTAATCCTTATTAGTTAATAGCGGTTCTAGAATGTTTTCACCAAGTCATGTGGCTAAGCATTCGACAATGGGTTTCCTAAATAACCAGCCTACTTGGTAATAATTACAAGCATGCCACTCCTACAAGAAAATTCATATTTTAAATGAAAAATATTATATAAATTAAAATAAAATATTCTAAAAATTATTAGGAAAGAATAATATATTAGAAAAAAATTAGATTTTATTAATTGAGAAAAAGAGAGGTTACAAGTGAGACGACAATTATTTCAATGCATGTAGCGATCCCACTGAAAGTTTTCCTATCACTCTGTGCTAACACGTCGACACCATGTTCAGCCTAGGTCGAACTGGTCTGGATGTTCCAAAAACCATTCGAGAAAGTATACCTTGTGTACAAGTTGTCCATGACCATGCATACATATGCAACTTAGCTATTAAACATATAACATGCATGATAACTTAAAACTTGAAATAACTATGCAACACATCCTCTCTTCCACAACCACATTCCTCAAGTCAACGCTCGCACTTCCATTCTTCCGATTCGAGATACTTCTAGCTTGGCAACTCAATAGTCCCAAACCTTCTCCATTCCTCTGATAACATACTCTACTTGATATCACAACAACATTATATTCCACATAATAACATAACAATTGTACTATATATATGTCTATAAAGGTAGTACAAAAATCCATGTCTATAACAATAGTACAAAATCTATGTCTATAACAACAGTACAAAATTCATGTCTATATCGACAATACAATAATTCATGTTTCTATATAGCAAGTTGACAACAAAAATATTATTCCCTTTTATCTTGGTTATTTTTGTTTAGCATCAATAATCTCATAGAGTATAGCAACGAAGACAAGCAAACAACTATTTTTATTAATTGTGAAAGTAAATGATAGAAGGATCAAAATCATCCACCATTGACGAATCATTTTTGCCTCGAACACAAGATCACTGACCGATTACTCTACATGAATCCAAGTCCAACTTGGCCATTTGAGCCAACAAACCAGCCAAATGCACCACACGGAATGGGATATTATATTGAGCGGTAGCTTCCTACCTCTTGTTCTTGTTTGATATGGGGTATGTCACTACTCTATCAATAGGCTATGGATCTATACTTTGCCTTGTGTAGTGTAGTTATTTTATAACAGTACATCGTGTTGTATTATTTTATTGTTGGTTTTTGTCTACCCTATAACTTTTCTTTTGGTACTTTCTTTAGGGGTTTTGACCATTCTAGTTGCATTGACGAGAGCTCATAGCATAGTCCAAGGATCATTCGTATTTGACTCTCAATGACGACCACCCAAAGGACAATGTCTCAGGAGCAAGAGTGCGTTTCCTTTCCATCAATTCTAGCCACATGAATGTTTTAACCTGGGTTATGGAAGGTTGTTTCTGCCTACGAAAAACCAGATGGTATATATAGACTACAAATATGTATATAATCTCATAGTATTGTATATCTTTTCTGATAGAAAATAAAAGTGTAATATAAGATCTCTTTTCAAAAAACTTTGAAACTTCTAACAACTCAAAATCGATAACAAAACTGTTGGAATACAAATTTTGGAGCCAAGTTGAGATTCTATAGAGATATGATGATGGAGGTCGAATCAGCATGCAATTCATATGCTCCATTGACGATCTGACAAGACTTCAGGAACTTAGAAGTGCAAGAACACAAAGTGACAAAAGCTTGTTATTGATTGCTAAAACTTCACGGTTGAAAATTGTATATAGCAACCTTGAAGGATGTCCTCAAAAATTAAAAAGAACCAACTATTCGGTGTTCAGTCAACAATTATGACCTTTTGACTAAGACGACGAACGAAATGAGGGAGGGAATGGTCATGGACCGGGAAAGGTTACACTTGGTGAAATGGGATGAGGTGTGTCAACCTAAGGCGCTTACGGCATGGGGTTGGTAATCCGCAAGCAACAGCCGTGGCGCAGGGCTCTTATGGCGAAGCATGCGGCGTCAGTGGTGCTTGAACCAGGGGCCCCTTTCTCGCAGACATAGCTTTCTAAACAATCAATGACCAAGCTATTTTGTCTCTACACGGAAATATGTTGACCGATGGAAAGAAATTGTCACTTGGATCACTATCCAGAAAAATAGTTTTCTTAACGAAAAATACTATTTCGCTTGGAACAATAACTAACGTTGACGTGGCATTTTTTTGCACACAAAGTGAGGCACATTCTTCTAAAACAGTACGAGGAACACATGTGGTTTACGTGGTTACAACCATAAAAACCACAAAATGAACAGGGGATAGAACATGAGTTAATAGTTGTACACGTTCACCCAAAAAAATCAAGGTAGAGACTTCATAGGGAAGCCAGTCTAAGTAGAGGCATGAAACATTCCACTGAAGCATAGAGAATATGGCTCTTCCATTGATCATTATCCAGTGAGAAGTTCCTCCATGTTGAAAAGTAACTTTATGTTCTTCATGGTTGATTTGACCAACACTTTTTGAAGACTGTCAGATATTATGAACCATACCTCTTCGATTCTTGTAGAGCGACAACTATTAATTTAACTGACAAAGATGTCACTTCAGGGCATTAATTTTGTCTCAATAGAAAAGGCAATTTTTGTCGGTTATTCTTCCAGGGAAGAAACTTACTCCATGGACATTTCTTGTGTAGAAGAAAGAGTCTATTTGCCACTGAGCAATGCTACAATTACAACCAAACTTTTACAACCTTCTTACAACCACTCACCCATTTCCTGACATGTGGGCCAGGTGGTGGCCTGGCCCATATGTCAGCAAATGGGTGTAAGTTGTAAGAAAGTTGTAAAAATTTGATTGTAAACCAAACATTTCCCATTTGCCACTAGCAAAAACAAACAAGAGACTTTGCAACTGCCTTACTTCTTGAGGTTCATTCCTCGTACTTTGTAATCATTAATGTCGCTTCACCTTTTTGTGGCAATCTTTGGAAGAATATTTCTTAGAGCTGAGTAAAGCAACTTTTCTTGTTGGGCTTCTTGTTCCCTTAAGATGCTTTGTTCGTACAGGACTTAAACTTTCATTATGTCAATCACACCCTATTGTTTTCGCTGGAAATACTATTTTATATTATGTTCGCTAGTGATATTATCTTAGGCTATTCATATTTTTAAGGCTTTTGCAAAATATATTGCTAGCTTATTGTTTTGTACTGATAACTTCATGATATTGCTAGTCATAGCATTTGAGATAACTTACTATTATTTATGCTTGTGATTAATTCTTACTACTTATTTGTGATTGATTGATAATATAATTTTGTGGACCTTAGGAGATTGTCATATTGTAGTTAACCACATTGACTTTTACAGTCGTGCCAAGTTATGTCCCCTCCCCCTCCCCCTCCCCCTCCCTTCTCTATTTGGGATCTGGGATATGACAGACGACGAACAATCGATGCACGATGATGGATAATTGATGGAAAGGCATGCCATTCCTCTGTCGCTAATAGGAGTATCAAATACTAAAAATAGAGTACATAAGGACATCGCCAAGTCGTCGTTCGATCATCAATGAGCGAGTCGAAATATCTTTGCTGATAATCAGTTCTGTAAAAAAACAACCATCGCTAGGTGCCAAGACGTCACAAGTAACATGCAACATTTGTTTTGTCACTATGTCACCACTAAACGTCACTCACTACCTCGGTTGTGAGTAGTTGAACCGGCGATAACTTGGTGACAGACTTTTGATTCGATTCACTTTGATTTGGCTAGGCTGGTCAGTTTTGATAGACAATTTTTAAAAAAAAATGAGTAACCACAAATGCAATCTGATGCCATTAAAAAAACAAATAAACCCAACCACTGAAACATACTCAAGAAGATAAATACCCCTTCTGTTCGTATCATCCCATCTACAAACAAACATGTCTTGCATCAATATATATGTTGTTGTTTTTCGCCTATTAGCACTAGAAACATAGTCCCACCTTGCCTAGGCCAAATGGTTTGTATCTTTTTACATAAGCTTTGCTTTTTGAGAGGTGCATATGTGGTTGTGGAGTGACACATGGGTGCCATGTGGGGGTGTTTTTCTACTGGGAAAAAGGCTAACTCAATAAATTAAGCATTAATGCTTTTTGATGCTCTTGGAATTTATTCCTTTGGAGCTAAGTCCCATAGCGACTCGAACTCGGGCTCATGGGCTGATGAGGCATAATGTGGCATTTTGTTGGCGCACTTTGCACCTAGCATGTCATTATCGTCGCTACACCCATAGTGCGCTTAAGTTGTACGGGCTTCTGTGCAGCCGTTCGTGCAGCCTTACACGCGCCAGTAAGTACTGCCCGATCGTGCGGCCAGATGGCACGCCAGTTGGCATGACTAGATGGCACGGCCTGATCGCGTAGCCAGATGGCGCTGCTTGATGGTGCGGCAGTTGGTGCGAAACGGTACGTACGGTGCACGTTGTGCACAAGTGCGCACGAATGCGGTTGGCGTAATTGGCGCAGGACGCACAGATGGCGCATGTTGTGCGCCAATTGGTGTAGTCGTGTCTGTGCATGATTTGAACGATTACGAAACATTCTGGGATAATTTTTCCTACGTCCCGAACGTTTCGTGTACCGGGCGGTTTCTGCACGCGCCTATATATGTTTCTCTCCTCTCTCTCTCAGTACACCGTTCATAATTTTCTTACAAAATTTCTCCAGAGTTAAGAGTAGAGAAGAGAGAAACAAAGCGACTAGACGCCATCCGAGGAGTCAGTAGAGTAAAGTATCCTGAAGTTCTTCGTCAAACTTGCTGGTTTCAGAAAGCTGATCGTATGGGGTAAAAATAGCTTTGAGCGCCGGTGATCATTCACCCCAGCAGTCTATTTCCTCATTCCGTCCATTTCATCTTGTGTTCATCCACTTGCAACTTGTTTTGAACGAGTACATTTCTAATCTAATCAGAAACTGTTAGTAGAATTTAATCGCTTCTCCTATGAAACCTTTTATGTCTTCTTTGAAGTGTTATAATTGATTTTGTTTCTCAGAATCCTCCGGGATCTCTGTCGTGCACCTTCCTCGAAGTGTTGCATAAATTAAGTTTTATCAAAAAAATCATGCCCTAAGAATAACAATCTCAAAGCTAGATTTTACAAGATAGAAAACTCTCGGGCTGCTCTCTTCAATTCCAACTTTAATAAGTTAGAGAAATTCGATGGAGAGCACTACCAAATTTGGAAGAGGAAGGTTGGCCTTAATCTTCAACTTGCCGAAGTCGACCACATGCTAACTGAGGAAGAACCAATGGTTCCAGAAACTGGATCTGCATCCGTAATTACTGCTATTACTAATAAACAGACCAAATGGAGAAGGAAGAATAGCCTCTGTAGGCTTCTAATCCTAAATGCTACGGAGGACTCCCTAGCAGAATCGTACTCTAAGAAGACCATTGCCAGGGAGATATAGGAGTCTCTGGAGAAACTATACAAAGATGACAAGAACATGAGTAAGATATTATCGTTAAAAAAAATATCACAAGTGGCTCTTTGAAGACGAAAAGACGATGTTGTCTCAGGTGAAAGAATTTTTGAAGCTGCATCAGAAGTTGGAAGATAAGGGATGCCCCTTAATGACAAGTTCATTGTTGGAGGGATCGTCTCCAAGCTCCCCGCTGAATGGAGTAAATTCTATACAAATATGCATAGAAAGAAATTGGAGATCAGTCTGGAAGATCTCTTGCAAGAAATCTATGTTGAGGACTAGAAGAGGGCTCAACTGAAGGTGGACGCTCTGTCCAAACAAATAGCTAATGCCAATTTGGTCCACATAAAGGAATCCAAAGGAAAGCAGGCGGCTTTCCACAACAAGAAGAAGGATCTTAATAATCTGAAAGTGAAGGAGACTTCTTTCAAGCAACAGAAGACAAAGTTCTATCTGGCTTGCTTTAAATATGGCAAGAAAGGCCACGTCAAGAGTGAATGCAAATCCAATCTCAAGTAACTAGAGCAAGGTGAGCCTACTAAGGTTTCCATGATTACTGATATAATTGCTATGATTGCTCAGGTCATTGCGGTGGGGGCTAATTCTGACTGGTGGGTAGACACTGGTGCCACCAGCCATGTCTGCTCAAGCAAGGAATCATTTATCACATACACACCAACTTCTGAAGTTGTTATGGTGGCAAACCAGGCACAAGCTGAAGTGCAAGGGATCAAGACGGTGGTGTTGAAGCTGACTTCAGGAAAGTCTCTGATGCTTCAAGGTGTGAAGCATGTACCTACTATCGTAAGGAACCTGATCTCTGGAGGCCTACTCTGTAATGCATGCCAAAAGATGGGTATCAATGATGGCTAGATGGTGATATCCATAAAAGAAACATACTTCGCACTACAAGAAAATAGGGCTTTGCCAACGTTTTTTTTGTCCGACGTTTATGGTAAAGTTGGCTTATGCATGATACAACGACGTTCTACAATAAATGTTGAAAACTACCAACGTTTGCTTTTAAACGTCAAGGATTACCGACTTTTGTTTCTCGACGTTTATGTTCAAGTCGGCTTAAGTAAGCAAATACCGACCTTTTTCAATAAACGCTGACAAAATATTAACTTTTCGACGTTTTTTCTTAAACGTCAAAAAATTAACCAATGTTTTATAAAAAAACGTAGAATCGAAAGGAAACCATTGGATCAGTATTTTCCTTGCCCTCTAAAATTTTTCTTTTCCCTCGTAAACCCCTTTAATTTTCACCATTTAAAACTAAATCTTCTCTTCTGTATCATTTGTTTTTCATGTGATATAGGTGTTGTTGAATTAAAAGTTTCTGCATATGTTCATTTCCATCCCGACTCTCTCTGAGCCCTAGATTTTTCCTTTACCTTTTCGTTCTCTCTATCCCCTCAGATCCACCCAACCACCGCCAGATCCTGACATCCTAACCCTAATTTTCTTTCTCCTCCAATAATGGTGGAAGCATTGGATATGGCACGGCCGAAGGACAGGAAGGAGCGATGGGCTGACGTCGAGCGCCTCCACAACTTTCTCGAGTCCTCCATCAGGGCCCAATGTTCCTTCGAGGTCAACTCCCTTGTCAATGCCTCCATGGATCTCCATAGGGACACTATCTTCTGGGTCTCCGAAGGGCGCTGAGGCTCTCTTCGTCGTGCTCTCAGGTGAGCACCTCAACGCTTCGACGGCCTGGTCCCCGTGGTCGTCGAGAGGCTCGGGACGGGAAGCAGCCTGTTAGGGCCGCCATAAGCTTCTCTTCACTCTTATAGAGGTTCGAACGAAGAACCATAACCATATATTTTTGAATAATTTATTTAACTTTGATACTGGATATTATAGTTTTGGAATTTAGAGCTTTTAGAAGATTTGTTGATTATTGAAAGCCCTCAAATTGGAAATTTTGTCAAATCTTTAGGTTTTCGTATCCCAACTAAGGCAAGATAGAGGAATATGAGTTTAATTTCGAGTGATAATAGTGGTTTTGGGGCGCTTGACCTCTTTTCTTCTAGTTTATAACTATAGGTAGGTGTTGGGATCCTTGATACCCTAAAACTGGCACTTATTTCATAATATTCTTGAAACTTTTAACATTTTACTGAGAAAGCCTCATTTTTGTAATCTATTCACGAAGACATGGAAACAATAAGCTTGTAGCATGTACCAATAATTTGATTCAAATTTGAATTTATGAGCAGTGGATTGTTGTACACCCATTTTCACACTACTCTTAGATTTTTCACAATTATAGGCAGTAAGAAATTTCTGCTGCATTCCTGGAGTTACTTTAATTACTTTTTTCTCTCTCCAAAATTGCATGAACTTATCATTTGACTTTGCATCAACAGGTTCCCACACATAGGTCTTGACGTTGTAAAGTTTATATATATTTTAATTGAATAACATCATAATGCTTTAGGGATTAACATTCTTTAGTGTTGCTTTGGCTTCGGCTCATAATATTTCATTTGAGTCTTTTGATAATCTACTCTATGGACTAATATTTGGAACTGTTCTGCATACTTATTCAGGTGGGCTTCTTGTTCTTAATTCCAAGGGAAGGCACATGACTGACATCACAGGAGTAGCATATTATTAGTCACTATTTTATTTTGTCACTTGTTTTACCACTTAGTCGGTCAAGGAAAAGTAAACTTACAAAAGACTATATGAAATACAATTTGCTTCCATTTTTCTCCTGGAAGCATTTAACAATCAAATTGATGATTCAACCATTTCACATGTCAGTAGTACATATAAACATGACCTTTGTACTAATGGTCATTAGTATATGCAAGTTTTTTTTCCATATTTTTTTGTGTCATCAATGAACTTTGTATTACACTTTTTGTGTCAGTCGTACCAGAAGCAAGGCCTCTTCTGGATGTCAGAACTGGAGAAAGAAACTAATGTCGAAGAAGCACGATGACTCTTCTTCCATGTTGGGCATCTTACCATATTGGCAACACGTATGAAAACTATGTGCACTTACCTTATCCAATTGTCCTTATAATCTTTATGAAGAACATGGTTGTATAGAGGGATATGTTTTTTTTGTCAGTAGTATAGAGGAAATGGACATTAAAAGAGTTGAATGGAACACTACCAAATTACAGTATTTTAGCGACGGCCATTTAGCGACGAAAATTTTCTGTCGCTATTACCGTCGGATCACCGACGGATTTGTGACGGAATACCGACGGAAAGTAGTGGACAATTTTTTTTATTTTTTTATGTCCATATCCGTCGCTAAGCCATCGATAGGTCGTCGGCCAAGCAGCGACGGTTTTATATCCGTCGCTAGAACGTCGCATATTTTGGCGGCAAAAGCCTAAAATATTGGCGCGAGATTTACTGACGACTTAGCGACGGAATAATCCGTCGCTACTTGGCGCGAGATTACTGACGACTTAGCGACGGAATAATCCGTCGCTACTCCGTCGCTAATTTCTGTACCCTAACTTAAATTGAACCGACGGGGGGGGAAATTTTCATTCCCCTCCAAAACACTCTCTCTCTTCCCTCTCCCTCTCTCCGACGATCTCCCTCTCTCCGACCGGCGATCTCCCTCTCTCTCTCTAAGGTATGCTCTCTCTCCCCCCCTCTCTCTCTCTCTCTATCTCCCTCTCTCTCTCTCTCTTTTACGATTTGGGGGGTTGGGGGGCTGTCGTAGTGGTCGAAGAGGGTGTCGGGCAGGGGTTTTCGGGTACGGGGTGGGGTGGTCGGGGCAAGGGTGGAGTGGGGTGGTCGGGGGCAGGGGGATCGGGGAGGGGGTCGGGCAGGGGTGGAGGGGTGGTCTGGGCAGGGGGGGTTCGGGTAGGGGGTGGGGTGGTCGGGGCAAGGGTGGGGTGGGAGAGGGGGCAGGGGGGGGTCGGGGAGGGGGTCGGGCAGGGGTGGGGGGTGGTCTGGGCAGGGGGGTGGGAGAGGGGGTCGGGCAGGGGTTGGGGGAGGGTCGGGCAGGGGTTGGGGGGGTCGGAGCAGGGGGGCATGGGGGTGGGAGAGGGGGTCGGGCAGGGGTTGGGGGGGTCGGGCAGGGGTTGGGGGGGTCGAGGCAGGGGGGTGGGAGAGGGGGTCGGGCAGGGGTTGGGGGGGTCGGGCAGGGGTTGGGGGGGTCAGGGCAGGGGGGGCGTAGGAGGGACTCTGGAGTCCCCGCGCAGGAGTCCTCCTCCTCCTCTCCCACAGACACACACACACACACGGACACACACACACACGGACACACACACACACGGACACACACACACACAGACACACACACACACACGGACACACAGACACATACAGACACACAGACACACACACACACACACGGACACAGACACACGGATACACACACACACAGACATATATATATATATATATATATATATATATATATATATATATATATATATATATATATATATATATATATATATATATATATAAAATATATATATATATATATAGGCATAATTTTAAGTAATTTATTAATAATATATATATATATACACAGACACACGTCGTGAAGTCTAGTATATATATTTGATTAGCTAAGGTAGAAGTTTAGCCTAATTAAGGTTAGTTTTGACGGAGTTGACTTGGACTCCTAATTTGACCTAGAACTAGCCTAGTTGACCTATTTGTATTTCGATTGATATCATATGAATAGTTTGCCTAAGATTTGATTGGGTTGGTTTTAATGTGTGGGTAAATTAGTTTACCTTATTTTAGAGTATGACTATGTAGCTAGTGTGTAGAGTAGTATATGGTTACTAGATCCTAGTGTAGAGTAGTATGTAGAGGAGTATGGCTACTAGTGATATATAGATATAGGTCCATGTGTATCTGTATCGGACTATCGCTATCGGTATCGAACTATCGCTATCGGTATCAAACTATCGGTATCGATCGAACTATCGGTATCGGACTATCGCTATCGGTATCGGACTATCGCGATCAGTATCGACCGTATATACTTAGTATCGGGCGTAGCGGATTAGTATCGATCAGTATATAGGTTTGGGTTAAGATCAAGGTTCAAAGTATCGGTATCGGAATAGTAGGCCGAATAGGAGGTCGAGATAGTCGAATGAGAAGAAGGGAAGAAGGGAGGAGCAGATGGGTCCAGAGCCATGGTGGAGGAGGAGAAGTAACATGAGAGCAGTTTCCGTCGTAACATCTCCTGGCTCTGCTGGCAACTGAAGTCCAGATGCTACAAAGGACGATCCTTCGCTGAAATCGACTACAACACCCATCAGTTCAAGTTTATTCCTATATGAGTAGATTCCAATGCCATAGAAGCCATCAGTTTGTTGACCTTCCTCTATGGTATTGGAATATACTCATATAGGAATGAACTTGAACTGATGGATGTTGTAGTCGATTTCAGCGAAGGATCGTCCTTTGTAGCATCTGGACTTCAGTTGCCAGCAGAGCCAGGAGATGTTACGGCGGAAACTGCTCTCATGTTACTTCTCCTCCTCTACCATGGCTCTGGACCCATCTGCTCCTCCTTTCTTCCCTTCTTCTCATTCGACTATCTCGGCCTCCTATTCGGCCTACTATTCCGATATGCGTTTGATACGGTCTACCTAACCTATATACTGATACTAATCTGATACTCTCTGATATTAAGTACATCCGGCTTACTAGCTAGCGGATCCACCAGTTACATGATTATATACTAATTATGTTAGATTGTGATACTAAGTAGCCTCGTCGTAGGCCTAGCGTGTTATCCACAAGTTTAGTTTTTCTTACGATATGAGTATCGGTATCGGGCTATTAATTCTTATGTTTAGTTTGTCTTACGATACAGATATTCACATCAAATCGAGCATGAATCGTTACTTTGTTGATCGTACATGGATGTACAAACGACAACACGAGAGCAGAATTGGTGTGAGTGACGATTTTCAGGCAGGTATGGAAGTATTTCTTAAGTATGCCATAAGCAAAACTCAGTACATGGACGATAACAAAATCAAGTGTCCATGTGTTAATTGTCACAATAGACGTTTCGAAGAAGTGATGACTGTGAGAGATCATTTGACCCGTAAGGGTTTCGTACGTGATTACGGCCTGTGGTCATCGCAAGGTGAATTATATTCAGAAAGACAGGCTGCAGAAGCTGGTACTTATGCTTTTGATGATAATGCTGCAACGGATGTCCTCGAAGACGATGGATGCTCTGTGGATTATGGAGACATGCAGAACCTTGCACGATATATGGTGTATGCTGCGGCAGGGCCTAATTTTGATCCGGAGGATCCTAATCCCGAGGCAAAGGAGTTCTATGATATGTTTAAGGACGCAGATACTCCTCTATATCCTGGTTGTGAGACTCATTCCGCACTGTCAGTGACGATGCGGTTGTTGAACATAAAGTCTGATTTTAACTTGCCACAAGCTTGCTATGATCGGATCACACAATTAACTAATGAGGTGTTACCGAAGGAATCAAAAGAGCTCCCAAGAAACTTCTACAAGTCAAAGATGATGGTCCGACAACTGGGACTGGGGTACGAGAAGATAGATTGCTGTCGCAACAGATGCATGTTATATTACAAAGAGAATTGCGTATTAGAAAGTTGTTGGTTATGTAATACGGATCGTTACAAGACAGTACAGGGAAAAGGAAAGTCAACTAGAAAACAACGTCCTTACAAGTATATGCATTACTTGTCGATCACGAAGCGCTTACAGAGGATGTATATGTCTCTGAATACAGCAGAACACATGACGTGGCACAGTGAAGATCGCATAAAGGACGAAGGAGAATTGTCACATCCTTCGGATGGGGAGGCGTGGAAATATTTTGATTTGTGCCATCCAGATTTTGCTGCAGAGCCTAGAAATGTACGCCTGGCGCTATGTTCTGATGGCTTCGCCCCTTTCGAACAGTCGGGATCTCAATACTCATGCTGGCCGGTCATTCTTACCCCTTACAATCTGCCACCATGGATGTGTATGAAGACTCCTTATATGTTCTTGATAGCTATCATACCCGATCCCAAAAATTCGACAAAAAACATCGATATATATTTACAGCCGTTGGTGGATGAGCTGAAACAGTTGTGGGAGATCGGCGTCATGACCTATGATATTTCCAGAAAACAAAACTTTCAGATGAGAGCTTCACTCATGTGGACAATCAATGATTTTCCAGCATACGGTATGCTGTCGGGATGGAGTACGCACGGCAACATGTCTTGTCCGATATGTATGAAAAATAGTAAGGCGTTTCGTCTTAGACATGGAGGAAAAACTTCTTTCTTTGACTGTCACCGTCAATTTCTGCCAACGAGACATCCTTGGCGAAAGAACAAGGACACGTTCAGATATGGAAAACAAGAATTTTCTGAACCTCCTGCCAGATTGTCGGGATACGATATTTGGGAAGATGTAAAGGAATTGCCCACCGCAATGGAAGATCCATCGAACAATCGTGTCGAGGAGTTCGGACAAAGCCATAACTGGACCAAACGGAGCTGGTGGACAAGTAACTAAGCTGATAGCGCCATACGCATTGAGCAAGGAAGATAGATTAATAATCTGCAAGTGGATATCTACTTTAAGATTTCCCGACGGCTATGTGTCGAATTTGTCTAGATGCGTTGATCTCAATGAACGCAAGCTAACAGGAATGAAGAGTCACGACTGCCACGTGTTTATGGAAAGATTACTGCCACGTGATCTCAATGACGGCTTCAGTACGAAGGATTCTGGTGTTTGCATAAGAGGCAGAATCTATGACGACGAGCCGGACTTTGACTATTATGGAGTGCTTCGGGATATTGTAGAATTACAATATAGTGTCCCATTTGATATGCATATTGTTATGTTCAAATGTGAGTGGTTCGATACGACACCAAATATCGGTTGGAGAATCGATAAACAATTTGGATTCGTCGATATAAATCATCGCAGGAGGTATAGAGGGTCCGACACGTTTGCGATAGCAAGTCAGGCTGTTCAAGTCTACTATACAAGCTACCCAAGGCGTCGTAGAGATCGCTTTGACTGGTGGGCAGTATGCAAGATTAAATCTAGAAATACATTCAACGTTGGAGACCCAGTATACCAAGAGGACCAGATCGAAAAGCCCCAATACTTGGGACAACAGTCTTATGACATGGATGTTGAATTAGAGGTTGATATACCTCTTGCTGATAAAAATAGAGGGGAGGAAGAGGTTGATATACAAGACTTAGATGTCAACCAGGGAAGAAAGAGGCGTCTTGTCCCAAGTATTGAGACTGAAGAAGAAGAAGAAGAAGAAGAAGAAGAAGAAGAAGAAGAAGAAGAAGAAGAAGAACTTTATGAGGATGAGGATGAGGATACAGATGAATTCGACGATGAGGATGATGATGATGATGAGGCCGAGGCCGAGGAAGAGGACGATGACGATGATTAAATATCGCTATATTTCAGTTGTATCTTGAAGCACCCAATATCTAGTCTCGAATCCTAAATTACCCTATTACATTTGGATTTACAATTACAAGTCTAGTGGAACACAAGATGCCCTTTCATCAAAAGTTACAAGAATTGTACTTTGTTGTATTGGTGCGTGATTTTATTAGATTTTGTGTATCTAGCTTTTATTCGTACTTCACTTCTGATTGTAATATTTATTTCAGTTTGGAATATTTGCGTATTATTATATGAGTTTCTTTTTGCAGATGGCACTCCTAGGCCTACTCGTCTGGGCGGCACTCATCGTCCTGCTGCTGGTATGGATATGTTTAGTTTTATATTCATTTATAAATCTATGTTGTCGGTATTTTGTTTATGTGTTCTATTTAGAGGGCATGGTTGCGAGCACCCGTACTGGTGGTGCTGGCGGTGGCGGCGGCGGCGGCGGTGGTGGTGGTGGTCGTGGGCGTGGACATGGGCGTGGTGGTAGCGGTCGTGGTCGCCAGCCGCATTCCCCGGATGTGACCTCCGATCCCGACTTGGAGAGCCCGGACACAGGCTCTTCCCGCCGTCATTCTTCCTCGGTGCCACCGACATCGTCGTCGAGGCCTGTGACTCCATCCGCTAGCGGATCCGTTCCGCCACCGGATGTACCAGCGGATGCAGCAGCAGATGCAGCAGGGGGCCCAGCAGTTACTGCAGGGTGGGCCTCGGAGTACCCCGGGATTCAGTTTCATCCTGTTACCGGGGAGTACGTGCGCGGACCCGCGGATCCTCCGACGCCACTAGAGAGGCTGGTGGGCGAGTTCCGATGAGAGCTATGGCCCGCTGGTGAATCGTAAGTAAATTTAAGTTAATTTATTAAATTTGTTTCATTTATTCAAGCTAATAATCCAGTCGTTGCTTCTTTATAGGTTTTTCCCGTGGGATGCTGCCCGGATTCTAGGGCGCATTATCCGGGATAACTACCATGGCCCCTACCTCAATTTTTCTGAGGTGCCTCAGGACATGAAGTACGTCTGGCTCGACGAGATGGGGGTATAAATCCGTCGGTGAATTATTAATTATTCTTTAAATCATTAAATTTTTTATTACGTGATATTTGAATTTGTATGTCAGAGGACGTTCTGGTGGCCCCCCCCATCGCGAGGAGGCGATCCGCAGGACCTACAAAGCCGCCGCCGGGAAGAAGATACGGGATGCGGTGTACGACCTTCGTACAGCGCATACGAGGAAGGACTGGATCCGGGCGGAGTACTATGAGCAGATGTTGGAGAAGATGGATACTCCGCAGTTCAAGCTGAAATCGGAGAAAGCTAAGGCTAATCGACAGGTCGCGGGTCTGCATACGGGGGGATCAAGGCCCCACGCATCGACGCGTACAGATTTGGTGAGATAGCGCAAATTCAAATTCGTTCTATTATTTAATTTCGTACTGTTAATATACGAAGTTAATTAAATTCTACGTATGCAGGCCCAACGGGCGGTGAAGCAGGGAAAAGAGGCGGAGACGGTCACCGCTCACGATGTATTCGTGCATACGCACAAGAGGCGGAAGGACGGGAGCTTCGTCGACGCGAGGGCCGAGGAGACTGATGTAAGTACTTACGTTTATGAGATTTATGTTAGAAATATAATTATTGTTAAGTTAATTAGATAAACTTAGGATTCAGACTATAACTTAGGGAAACATAGGATTTAGATTATAACTTAGGAAAACTTATAGTATAAACACATTCATTGGATAGGCTGCGTATCGTGAGGCACTTAGTCGGCTTGAGATCGAGCCCCCTTCCGAGAATGTCGACGAAACGACGCCCACCCAGACGCACTCTTCTATGGCCGCTCGCTACGACGACGTGTTCGTAGAATCCGTCGGCGGCGTTACGAAAGGGCGCGTCTACGGCTTAGGTTCCATGGCGCCCTCGTTGCAGCCGTCCCCGAGATATCCACCGCCTCCGCCTCCCCCAGCGCCCCCGGTTGACGATGTGAGGGCGCAGCTTGCGACTCTGACCTCCGCGGTGTCAGATTTGCGGGCGATAGTGTTGGGGCGCTATCCGTCTGCTCCCGGTCCGTCTGCTCCCGGTCCGTCTGCTGGTGCTCCCGGTTCATCTGGTGGTGCTCCCGGTCCGTCTACTGCTGCTGTCGGTGCTTCGGATCGACCTGGTCCTTCTTCCCCCGGACGGCTTTCGTTTAACCGCTCTGCGGATGCCCGCATCGTATCGGATAACACCATCTTGACGCTCCTTGACATGTTGTCGCCAAAGCAGCTATGCGCGCTTCCAGACCATGTCTTGTCCCAAGTGCCGGCACACACGATGGAGGAGTACATACGCAAAGCGGATGCGGCGGCACGAGCACGAGACGATCCGACGGACGGGGTTTGATTTTGTTTATGTTGTTGGTTTTGTAGACATTTGGATACATTATATGTTCGGATATTTTTTTTTATGTTTGGATAATTTAATGTTGGATATTGGATATATTATGTTGGTAATATTTTGTTGGATATTGGATACGTTGGATATTGGTGTCGGATATAGATATTTTGCATATGGATATATGGTGTTGGATATTGGATACGTTAGATATTCGTGTTGGATATGGATATATGGTGTTATATATGGATATTTTGCATGTTTGATATTGTGTTGGATGTGTTGTATAAACAGGAAAGAGTCTGTTTGCAGTATTTTTTTTTTCAAAAATTAGAAGTTAGCGACGGACTGGCGACCACTCAGCGACGGATAGTCCATCGCTAACTGGAGAAACTGAGGTTAGCGACGGAGTGGCGACGTAAAAACTGTCGCTACCTGGAGCATTTCAATAAAGCGACGGATTGGCGACGGACGATCCGTCGACCTGGTGCTGTTTGATGTCCATAAATTTTAGCTTTCGCGACGGATTGGCGACTAACTTACGGCGGACTGACGACAAAGTCCCGACGGACTATCCGTCGCTAACTGTAGGAATTTAATGTATCGACGGATTGGCAACGTAATATCCGTCGCTACCTGGAGAATTTTACATTGAGCGACGGTTTAGCGACGGAATGTCCGTCGACCTGGTTCTGTTTGATGTCCATAAATTTTGCAGTTAGTGACGGATTGGCGACTAACTTACGGCGGACTGGCGACAAAGTCCCGACGGACTATCCGTCGCTAACTGTAGGAATTTAATGTATCGACGGATTGGCGACGTAATATCCGTCGCTACCTGGAGAATTTTACATTGAGCGACGGTTTAGCGACGGAATGTCCGTCGACCTGGTTCTGTTTGATGTCCATAAATTTTGCACTTAGCGACGGATGTTTTGTCGCTAATACGACGCTAATCCGTCGTACACCTCGGCGGATTAGCGACGGCATAACGACGACCTGCCGTATGGGAAAATCTCTGATACGCTTTTACCGACAAATTTACGACGGATTAGCGACGGATATTGCGTATCAGAAAATCACTGATACGGTTTTGCCGACTCTTTAGCGACGGAGTTTTCCGTCGGTAACCCTATATCCTGATACATGTTTTGACGAAAGCTAGTCGGTAATCCGTCGCTATATATATTTAAATGCGCCGACGGTATTCCGTCGCTAAGTCGTCGCTGAGCGACGGAGTAGCGACGGATATGTTTTAGCGACGAGGTTATTCCCGACGGCTGTTTTACCAAAATATCCGTCGGTAATCCGTCGGTATTTATTTTTGGCGACGGACTACCGACGGATAAGGCCGTCGGTAAATCCATGTATTTTGGTAGTGGAAGAAAATAGTTTAAATAGCTGACCCTAAAAATTTAGGATAAGGACTTTGTTTTTGTCGCACACCACACTCATTTCTTCGATCCCTCCCTACAATAATTTGAAAGTAGGTCACGAATATGATATAATCATCCGACATTTGTTACCTAATGACATTATGCTTTGTAGTGAGGAAATACATTGTTAAAAACTTGTATTAATACTATGATGGTATAGTGTAGATTGGTCTCGAAGTTCTTTGGTAGCAACAGAACCAGCTAGGTGACAACTAAAACTGATGCTTTATTAGAGTTGTCCACTAGATGAGGGATAGCTAAAGTAGTAATAATTTTTTGAAGAAGGTTATTCCAAGCTTTTACAGGAGATGAAAGGGTCAGAATGAATCTGCACTTTATATTGTACTGACACTAAGTGACCATGATCATAATTAATTACCTGGATACCCTTATCCTAGGAACCGTGTTCCGAATTTGGAATTTGGCTAACAAATTTGCAGGTTCCAAATGCGGATACCCAAAAGTTGCAACCAGGACGATCCCGTTATTAATAGAAGTTAACGGGAGATATGAGATAGGATCAAGTTGTAATATAGAAGACAATAAAATTAGTGACCCATATAGCTATGATTATTATTCAACATACATCATCTGTTTGTTGTACTAAAAGAGTGTTTCATGGCAAGACCGCAAGGCCTAGATTTATATTATTTTCTTACTTAGATAAGAATTTATTTCAATTGGTTTTGGATTGATGCATACTCCCTCTCTTTTATTTGATGTTTTAGATAAGAATTAATGATATTCTTGTTCCATACTTAGAAGAAAGCCTTTTGTTTTGTTACTCCAACTTCTAATTATCTTCTCAAACATGAATACAGTTTTGGATACTTATAAATCTCTAATTGATTTAGATTCCTTCATATTTTCAATTTTAGTTTTGTTATTATTATCAAGTCAATTATGCACATAATATATCTTGGATGTGCTTGGTAGGGTGGTAAAATTAGCAATTAACAATTTGCAAGATCTGTAGTTCCTCCAAGCATGGCATAGGCCTTCAAGAGCGGCCATGTTTCCTCCTGGCCCCTCTCATACCACCAGTGAGATTTAAAGTGTCAATTTTTCTGTTCTTTTTTTTCCCTTATAGCACTAGACCTTTTATCTAACTATGCCATTCTTTATGTTAATTTAGATCTTAAACTTAAACTTGACTATGGTATCAGAATGTATGTATCATGTAACAGAATGTAGTTGTTTATTCTCACTATTTTATATTTCTATTTCAGGATTAACTCGTCAGTAAAGATTGTGGAACCCAGGAAAGCTTTGCGGGCAGCAAATGCATTGGGTATTGTGCGCAAGTATCCTTTGTTGAGATCCAGAACATGACACACTTCAAGACATCAGTGTTACCTTATTGTTATAGTTGAATTAATATGTTTTCCATGATATTTATCATCCTTGATATGATATCATGGTTGATGCAACTGATAATCTGCCAAGTCGTGAGCTATATGTTTTTATTTCAAGTTTTTTTCTTATAAATACCTACTTTAATATTTATGTGGCAGAAGAATATAATCTTTGGAGCATCATTATTTTTCATTTATAGGTAATACTACTGAAATCCATTTTTCTTATAGCACACAGTTGCTATTCTGGTTCAATTGGGATCATTTCCTGTGCAATCATAATGCAACTTATGCATGGCATTTTGTTGACTACACATTTTCAGCAGTGGAGGTTAGCTCTTAAAGAGTATTTATAAAGTTATAGATCGAGCGCAATATTGAGCACATAAAGATGTGATCGGCATTTTTTCTTGTTTTAGTCTTTACATGTACAGAACAAGGCCTTCTATTGAATTTACTTTCTTCAAAAAATGAGTTTCATCATGTAGCAGTTCGATACCTATTACTTCAAATTGTTCTATGACAAACAGAGGCACTTATCGATACTATCAATATACACTTGTTTCAATTGCTCACACCACACCTGCATGAATGACCACAATCTGCCTCACATGCTTACCGGATGCTCTGGAAAGATGCACGTTTTCTTTAGTGTACATGAATTGAGTGAGTTTCTATTTCTAAGCTTCTGTTGTCTGTTATTGTACAAGTAAAGCATTACCTTTTGGTTTAATGACCATTTCAGCTGGACATGGCATACGAAAAGTTCATCCATACTACCGATCCAAGTCAAGAACTGTTCGTGAAGGACTTCTACTCAAGAGTGCTCAACAATGGTGATATCTATTGGGCTAACTATGAAGGACTTTATTGTATAAACTGTGAGGAGTACAAGGTTAGTACCATACTTTCTCTTCAGTATCAGTCACTCTTATGGACTAGTCAGAGCCAACTCAGCTTAGCTCCTTACTGGATATTCAAGTCAGCAAATTCCATTCTACTCATGTATACCAAATATTAGAGTGTATCACAATGAGTATCGGTGTTACTGGTACTCAATAACAGATTCATATAAATATAGTGGGAGAATAGAAGACTCATCAATTGGCCCAGCAAGGAATAAATAGTAGAAGAGTAGCTTAATACAATATAAGCAGTGAAGAGTAGCAGACCATGCTCGGTAGATTTTAACCTCGAGACAAGTCAATCTAAGGGGAAGGGAGTTGATACGTTTCTTCTTTCTTCATACTTGGTTCAGTAGCAAGAAGCTAGCTTAACACTAATCTAAATACATATAGTATCAGAGAATGGCCTTCAGTCCAGTTCTTCAGTCTTTAATCCAGTTCTAATCCTACAATTAGCCTAGTACAGTCAGCAGGCCAGCTCAGATTTAATCATCCAATCAGCTCAGAATATGTCTATAATGTGAACAAAACTCTGCAATCTCACAAGCTCAAAGCTTTTGTTTACCATGACAACCTGGTTCTTTTTGGCAGTCGTCTTATTAATTTTCAAGTAAACAAACATATATGGTCCATTTTGTTTCCGTCTCTTCATTTCTTTTATTGATAATATTATGCGAGGTATCTTATTTTTACTTACCTGCATTTATTTCATTATATTACAGGCAAATTGCGAGCTACACCTGTAATACTGGTAAGAAGTAGGAACTTTCCTTCTGCATTTCTTTTCGTTCATTTTATTTGATTTCTTATGTTTTAAGTAATTCACCTAAAATTTATATTAGGAAATCCTTTTGTATTTATCTCAAAAATACTAATTATACAAGACTGGAAGATAAAACCTACACTTTCAATTTGATTTTTCTTTAATACTTCTGTTAATACAATAAAGTTGAATCATTGTTGGAACAGTTGGCAGCCTCCTGAATGCTACTTGTGGGATTGCCATAGAGCTTATTATAGCGATGTTTGCATCAAGGAAAGATTGATGTTGTCAAGTGCTCTCTTGTTGGCAACATCCTTTCCAACATTTTGCTTGTTCTTGGCACCTCCATGTGCTGTGGTGGACTCGCCAATCTCTGCAAGGAGAAACTATATGATAGAGTGAGTTGTGGAGATGAGAAAACTTTTTTTTTGTTCGTCTTCGATATCTTATTCTAATTACTCCCTCATAACCATTTTGGTTGCTTGGCATTCTGTAGAAGCAAGACGATGTTAATTCAGGTCTCTTACTTTTGGGTGTTTTTTGTCATATGCTTACGTTAATTAATGTTCAAATACACCATCAATCCCAGTGGAGGAACATATATGGTGCATGTTGCACTGGATTTATCAAGAGCATGCATCATCATCATGCTCTTTGCCTATGTTGCCTACCTTTTCTTCCAGCTAAAGACACACGCCGCTGACTTCATCCATAAAGAGCATTTTTGCAATAATTAAATTAATACTTTTTTTCACAAGTGCATGAAATACAAGAAAAAACCCAGCTATATCTGATTAGTGTTGCTTATTTAGATACTTGGTTTACATGTTGCCAGCTAAGGTGGGTCTTGCTTTGTTGCAGGTCTTTGCAATAATTACTTTTTTTTACTCAAAATCCAGATGCACTTAGAACGGTAAAAGCCCTAGCGATGCTGCATTGATGCTAGGAATTGCACCAACTCTAGCCAAAGAGCATTTGCTTACTACTGAATCCAAAGGTAAATAAGGATAGATAAAGAGGCCATTTTCCCTTTAATAAATGCCAAATTCGTTATTCTTTAACAATTTCAAGCTTGATAACTATCCAACATTCCTCTGGAGGTCTTTTGTGTGGAGATGTTAGTTCTGATGGTTTCCGTTTTATGCAAAAAATTTCAAGGAATTTGATCCGAAAAATATGTACTTGTAATTTCTTCTAACAGTCAGTGTGACAAGCATCTTGATTTTGCTTATGTTTCTGTTAGCATGGGATTTTTTTGTAATAAAGGCATGTTACAACAAGATATTCAAAATGGAGGGGAATTGCTAGGATTTCTCAAGTCAAGGGGGCTTTCCACCGCTTCTTGGTACCCTTGGCATGGACATGTGTTTGTGGGTATATGTGCTCTAAATTTATTTATCTTACTCAGTTGTTCCATCTGTGTGTATAGTGTTTGTAATAGGTCGGATTAGGATACCAATTTTTCCTGTTTCAATCTTGTTAGGGATTAAGGCTATCCTTACGTACCTTGAAACTAAAGTGTCGTGGGTATTCGAACAATAGTTTATAGTATCGACATATACCGATATGATATGGCCGCTACCGATACGGATGCGGTAAGAATACTCAATCATAGAACATTTGTTATTACTTATTTCTGTGAAATAACTTCTTACAGACGCAGTTGTTTTTTTGTATGTACAGTGAACGGTTGCGGAGTTCTTCTTGGAGGTTACTACAGAGATCGACCGCAACTATACATGATTGAGCCTTCATTAGTTTTATATGTGAGTTTCTCATTGAAGTATGATAACTTTGGCTATAACAATATGTGAAAGTAGCTTGTACTTGTTTCTGTATATAGGCTTTCATATGTGGTTGGAAATGTTTACTTGAGTGCATGTATATAATCTTCCATGTTATAGTAAAAATTAGTTTGCTTTGAGTTTTTGAGTTATTTGCAATTCACAACTTATGTTTGATGATGCATTGAGCAGAGATACTTCGGTGCTGCAATTGGGAAGGGACGACAAGCTGCAAAAATGTGAGTTCATACATGTTTACCATTTAGTTGCTTTTAATACATACTTGTGGACTTTATTTGTGGCCTATAATATTGTGGTATATATGGAAGTCTTGCCATTTTTTGATGCCCTACAAAAGTATGGAAGCGAACAGATCCATAATATAGTCTGGGTGCGCTTATTTGTTTTCAAGTTACACATGTGAGATAATTTGCTATTTAAGTGTGACTTAAGTTATTATTTTTTTTGTATTCTTTACAATTATCTGACAATCGATGTTCCTTCCATTTCTTGTAGTCCTTAGGGGTCTGAGGGAAAGCAGAAGTCGGTCACATGCTGGGCATGTTTGGTTTCCTGCAGTAGCAACTAGCGCAAAAACAACTTAATGGTGTCAGGAAATGTTGAGTGGATGTTTGACAGATCAAAAGGTGGATTAAGCCACATGGTAGATTCCAATAGTAGGTAGGACGCAATAATGCTGGCTAGACAAGGTTAGTAGCTTCAAATAGCCTACAAATAAATCTCTGACCCATTTTTTGCAGCTTTACTCGCAAGAAGGTAGGCCATCCTATAAGTAAATATGCAGTTCCATATTGATAGGTAGGCGTGCTTGTAAGTAAAGATGTAATGGGCATTTATTTGCAATCAACCAGACAGGAAAAGAAAACCAGTTTCATTCGTCTGAGTCTGATGGGTTATCCTACATGATTCTCCAAGCATTTTATAACTTGTTGGTCTGGGAAAGAGCTCTCAAATGAGAGTATGTTCGAGTGAATGACTATGGAAGAGTTGAAGAACTTGCAGTTCAAGGAAGAGGAGTGCTATGAATTTTAACTTGTTTTATTTTCTTAAACTCGATAGAAAAGTTTATTGCATTTTGATCAATAAAAGTTTATTTTGTAAATTATATATTGTTGAACTTATAATGTTAATAGGAGTGTGGTTTAATTACTCATTTGGAAGCTGGTTGAATACAAGTGCATGCAAAATATTTTTTTTAAATGACTTTACCTATACCGATGTTTTTGTTAAAACGTTGGAAAATTGTTGGAAAAATGTTGGGAAAATAAATCCCAACGCTTTGCAAAAGGTTGGGAAAATGGTTATGTTTTTGACGTTTTTGTTAAAACATTGGAAAATTATCATCCATTATTTTTTTAAATGGTTTTACCTTTACCGACGTTTTTGGTAAATGTTGGAAAATGTTCGCCCATCCACACAAATCCCAACCTTTAGAAAAAGGTTGGGAAAAACAGTTAAGTTCTCTGACATTTTTGTTAAAATGTTGAAAAATTGTCAACCATAGACACAAATTTTTGACGTTTATTAAACGTTGATGCAAACGTTGGCTTTGCTTTTGCTGACGTTTATTGTGAACGTCATAAATTCCCAACTACGACAACGACGACGTTTGTGAGAAACGTTGATCAAACGTTGGTAAAACATATGCCGACGTTTTTAGACCTTTTCCCGACGTTTATAAAACGTTAGGAAAAACCAATTTTCTTGTAGTGTCGGGAAAGTATTTTATATAGAATGAAAGTTTAAACTTCAGCTTGTAAATCAGTCTAATATAATTAATGCAATCGCTCATTCTGATTATACTCTTGAGTTGTGGCATAATAGACTAGAACATGTTCATTGTAAAAGAATAAACAGAATGTCTAGTCTAGGACTTATCTCCAAATATGGGGATAAGGTAGAGAAATGTGAAGTATGTGCTCAGACAAAGATCACAAGAAAACTCTTTTCTTGGATTAATTGAAGCACAGATCTTCTGCAGTTGGTACACTCCGATATCTGTGACTTCAAGTAATTTTCTTCAAAGGCCGACATGAAGTATTTCATAACCTTCATCGATGACTTCTCAAAATATGCGTTCATCTACCTGCTGAAGGCTGAAGACGAAGCGTTCGAAAAGTTTAAAGAGTTTAGGGCCGAGGCTGAATGACAAACTAGACAACGACTTAAGAGAATAAGAAGTGACCGAGATGGAGAGTATCGGTCTCATGAATTCGCATCGTTCTACAAAGAACATGGAATTATCAACGAGAATACTGTCTCCTTATTCTCCTCAATCTAATGGAGTAGCAGAAAGAAAGAACAGAATATTGATAGAAATGATAAACTCAATGTTGTTGACTGCGGGTCTTCCAAAATGCTACTAGAGAGAAGCTGTATTGACGGCCACTTTTATTCTGAATAGAGTGTCGCATGCAACTTCGGACGTAACTCCTCATGAACTCTGGTTCAAAGTCAGACCTAACTTGAATGTCATTCAAGTATGGGGGTGTTTGGCATATGTGAAGCTCCTACATCTGAAGATCTAGAAGTTCGGGACAAGGACTACGAAGACGATCTTCGTGGGTTATGCCAAAAAGAGTTATGCTCAGAGATTTCTTGATATAGAATCAAATCATATCATTGAATCTAGCGACGAAAAATATTTTAAAGATAAATTTGTAAGGCGCAAGAATATTGCTATTGCGGATATTTTGGAGAATAATAATGGTGCACAGAAAATTAAAGTTTCTAATGGAAACGTAGTCCATGAAGTTGTTGTTGAAATAACTGTTGAACCAGAACTCGCTGAGCCATCAACTAAGCGAGTGAGGAGACTGAAGGACTTCGGAAATGACTTTTTTATCTATCATGTGTGGAAGCAGATCTGCTTACCTATGATGAGACGATGAAGACCAAAGATATTTTCTAGAAAGAGGCGATAAATAATAAAATTGATTCAATTACCTCTAATAACACTTGGGTGTCGGTTGATCTTCCTGAAGAAGAAAAATTTATCGGATGTAAATGGATATTCAAGAAAAAAATGAAAGCAGATGAACTATTGATAAATTTAAAGCTAGGCTAGTAGCCAAGGAGTTTTCTCATAAGCAAGGGATCGACTATTTTGATACGTATGCTCCAGTAGCCAGATGACCACCATCAAAATGTTAATTGCTCTCGTAGAAATACATAAGTTGGTGATACATCATATGAATGTAAAAAAAAAGCTTTCCTGAATGGCGAGCTGACTGAAAAGATTTACATGCATCAGCCAGAGGAATTTATCGTCAAAAATCTTGAAGACAAAGTCTGCAAGTTGATGAAATTATTGTACGGTCTTAAACAAGTTCCCAAAATATGGCTTGAGAAGTTTGACAAGGTCATAAGGTCAAATGGCTATAGCGTCAGCGAGACGGACAAGTATGTTTACATGAAGTTCGCTAATGGAAGAGGTATAATTGTTTGTCAGTACGTGGATGACATGATGATCCTAGTTATGGATATAGGCCGTGTCACGGAGACAAAGAAGTTCATCTCGATCAAGTTCAGTATGAAGGACTTGGGGGAAGCTGATATGATCTTAGGCATCAAGATCATCGAGACAGACACTAGACTAGCACTTTTACAGTCTCATTATATTGAGAAGATGATCACATGCTACGGGAGCTCATGTATGATCTCATCAAGAGAGGTGTCATTATAGTAATTGATGTTCAGAATCAGGAGAACCTGGCGGATTCATTTACAAAGGGCCTCAAGTGCCAGCTGGTCGAAGACACAGCTCGTAAAATAGGCTTAAAGGCATTATGATATTGTGTTATTGTAATCCTACCATAAAATGTTATGTTATTAGTTCAAAGAGAAATCTACTAGACATCTAACTTTTGGTTCAAGGGAGGACCACTAATTAAAAAAATATCAGGAACAGTAGGTACATATCCCCTGTGGCATGGAAAGGATACGGACCTACAACCATTGTTGCATACTATATATTTTTGCGGAGAACAAATCCTGTGGTGAGGATGGCTTAAACGCCTTAATGAATTCTCAGGTAGAGTGAATGTCTAGTGTGCTTTACAGGAAGCACGATAGCACAGCACTACAAGGAGTGTAACTCCATGCTACAGTAGGATGACTCTACCATGAGGTTTCCAGGTAGGGGTAATCCCTCAGCTTTGTGAGCCAAGTCACAGCGATATAGTACCGCAAATAAGTAGGTAGCATAATGTTGTATGATAAAATTAAAGAGTTGTAGACAGTACTACAAAGGGGACGATATCCTCATGTTACAGTGGTACGACACCACGATGAGGTACCAAAAAGGGGTAAATCCTCGGCCTCGTAAGCCATATCGTTGCAACATAACACCGCAAGGAAGCGCAAGGCTTTATGCTGGGTAGTTTGGTACTGCAGAGAGGCTTGTGACCTCATGCTACAGTAGTATGATACTACGATGAGGTTCCCGGGTAGGGGTAATGCCTCGGCTTTAAGCCATGTCATAGCAGCATAGCACCGCAAGGAAGCACAAGGCTTCATGCAATGTCTCTTTAATAAAGAACTCACCTATAGTGTATGGACAGAGATAGCAGGCCGTCTCTTGAGGGTAAACTTATTGACGTCCAAAATATATACACCGAAACCAAGCTGGCACATGACCTTTAATGTGGTCAGAAGCACATATGACTAGATTATGTGAGTGGAAAGAATTATAGCTATGGTGAAGAATTCAAGGCTTAGTGCATTCTTGTATTATAGTCTGTTGTTTGACCCATACAAGAAAATTCAAGTCATCAGCGACATCTATCCTAATGTATGATGGACAGTTACTGTGGAGAACCCTCAAACCCATATAAAGAGATACATGGGAGATTGTTGTTGTTTTTGGCCAATTAGCACTAGAAACATAATCCTACATTGCCTAGGCCAAATGGTTGGTATCTCTTTATATAAGCTTTTGCTTATTGAGAGGCGTACATGTGGTTGTGGAGTGGCACAAGGGTGCCATATGGGGGTATTTTTCTAGTGGAAAAAAGGTTAACTCAATAAATGAAGCATTAATGCTTTTTGATGCTCTTGGAATTTATTCCTTTGGAGCTAAGCCCCGTAGGGGCTTAGCGACTCGGACTCGGGCTCATGAGGCGTAATGTAGCATTTTGTTGGCACACTTTACACTTAGCACGTCAGCATTATCGCCAGGCGCATAGTGTGCTTAAGTTGTGCTCGTTGTGCGAGTCTCTCTGTAGTCGTTCGTGCGCCTGTACGCGCTGTCCGATCGTGCGGCCAGATAGTGCGTGTCACTCCCCGTTTTCGGAATACATAAATTTTTAATTTTTTCATGTATATGGTATCTGGCACCTGTATCTTTATTGCATTTATCCTGTATTTGTAACTGGCTATGGCATGGAACAGTATCTCATCGCGGATTAGTGTGTCACCCCTTGTCCTTGTCTGGTTATAGGCGTGGTTCACTGTTTCGATGATAAGATTTCTGAACCGTGTTGTGGTTAGAATTTTATTTAATTAATTTAATTAGTTGTATCATGTAGCATTTAACATGTCATTAGTCATGTGGTTAAGAGCATGCTTAAGCTTAGAGTTTCTTTGAGTCAACCCAACCCCTATATATATTCTCTTCCTCACTCTCTCTCCTCATTCACTCTTCTCATTTCTTTTCCTCCCAACCAATAGGCAAGTACATCTTGCACCAAATGGAGAGATTATTGCATTTTCATTTCTTGATTTTTCTTTGATATTATTTGTCTATATTGTTCTTCTTTTCATTCTCTACAAGTTTAGTTCTTGGAGTTTTTGATTTTAATGGCTAGTTTGGTGTAGATTTAAGTGTCTAAAACTAGGGTTCTATGGGTTTCCATAGTTTTGATCTATCAAACTTGGTTGTTTTCGAAAACTAATGGTCCTATGTTGTAGGAAATTCAATTCTATCCAATTTTGACCTTTGAAAAGTTAGATTTCGACTTGATTTGAGGAAGTTATGGCCAAAATAATTTTGGTCAAACTTCTATGTTCATCTGTCCTGATTCTGGCAGGGACGATAAATAGTGTCTGGCCGCATAAGAATTTCTGGCCGTGTCACGACCAGCACCCTAGAGTAAGGGCACGAGAAGTGGGTACGTGCAGCCTACGCCGCAGTGTCGGCGGTAGAACGCTGTCCTAGGTCAATCATCTAACAATATAAAAGTACCTGTACAGTTTATACTCTCCAAATGGAGGTGACAAACTGAAAACAATCTCAATCACATCTAGGTAGAAGAATGAAAGATAGATAGATAGACAGATGGTAACTCAAAGAGAACAGTACAATAGATGAAATAAGTCCAAGTGTCTAGGATAACATAACATCAGAATGTCAACCCAATATACAATAAGTCTAAGAGTCTATACATCTCAACATCTCAAAATACAACTCAGAATGTGAGACAAAATAGTAATACAGAAATAACTGTCTAGCTAAACTAGCCTAGACTACTGGGGTAGCATCCTCAGCTGCAGGTAGATCCTGCTGAGGGTCCACAACATAAGTGTCATCTAGTCCTGCTCCATAATAGGTAGTCACCAGGGCCTCATCCTCATCCTCTGTAATATTTTCAACAGGTCCAGTCAGGACAGGAACGAGCACAATACATCTCACGCAGTGCATAGTATGATAGGAAATATAAAGCATGCAATAGAGTAAAATACAGGAACTGTTGAAGGAAGATACATGTAGCAAAAGAGATAGCTGTAAAGGAAATATCTACTGTATATAGAGAACTGTAAGTGGCTAGTGATGTAGAGCACAAGATAGGCATGTGAATGGCTAGAATTTATACATGATTACACTACAGAGTTTGCACATGATTACACTACTTTGGAATTATTCACATGTCCACTTCTACTCCCCCGTTTCCCCAATCAATACACAAGGATCCATTCATGTTACGTTAAGATTCGTGATAATCCCATATTGGGTGATACGTGAATGATTCATGAAGATTCATGAAGGCTCGGTGATCATGAGAGTACATGAGTCACTAGCTGATACATGAAGATACATGAAAATAGAAGCATGAGATACATGATGTAAGTGAAACACACGTGACAAATCTGATGCTCCCGAGGGGGATAACATCTCATGAAAAGATCCATATAGTACCAATCCGTGATAACAATCGTGTCAGCATCAAGTAAAGTAATCTAGAGCAAGAATATAAATCCTGGCAAGTATGAAACGGTCAGAGAATGTACTCGCCTGATAACTGAATGTCTGAAGAGGATATACTGCCTGAGGAGAGATGTATGGCTCCTAATCAGAGCAACACAAGTCACAATGTATCCACAATGGTAAAAATAGAGTATACAATGCATACTACATGATTCTAGGTCAATCTGGTCAAAAGTCAACTCTTGGTCAACTCTAATAGTCAAACTAGGTCACAGGAAGTCATACTAGGTCACAGGAAGTCATACTAGGTCAAATAAAGTCAAACAAGGTCAAACAAGTTAAGGTTAGTCAAATCTAGGTTAAAGTCGACTCCTGGTCAACATTCTAATCAAACTAGTCAAAGTTAGGTCAACACTAGTCAAACTAGTTACGATTTTAGTCAAACTAGTTAAACTAGTCATTTTAGGTCAATCCTAGGTTAACTAGGTCAATGTCGACCTAAGGTTGACTTTGGTCAACCCTTAGTCAACAAGGGTCAACTAGTAGTTGTTTAGGTCATTAGGTTAGCCCCAAAGCCATAGGCTATTGTCATAGGTTTCCATATAACCTATACTTAGTAAGTTATTATATATATAACTATATATATAGATATACCCATGTGTATCTACTACCTATATATTATATCAATATAGGCATAACTATATACAATACAATTACCCACATATATATATATAACACTATGTATAATCTAATACAATATATATCAATATATGCATATATATATATATATATATATATATATATATATATATATATATATATATATATATATATGTGATTCAAAAAAATATATATGTGATTCAAAAAAAATATATATATATATATATGTGATTCATATATATAGAGAGAGGGAAGTGAGAGAGAGATTTAGAGTGAGGGAGATATAGAAAACAGTGAGAGAGAGAGAGACTGAACAGGAAGAAAGGGGAGGGGGTTCCAGTTTTCCTGGAACAGGAATGGTCCCTAAACACACACACACAGTTACATATATACATATATATGTATATATATACACAACTACATATATACACAACTATACATCCTCAAACCTCACCTACACACACACATACATATATACTACGTATTTATATACTAAAAACACACTAATACATGTATCAATCATATTAAAATTAGATTTGAAATTCACTTTTGCAAAACTGGGAATAACCCAAATTCTGGAAAATAATGGACTGTGCACAGGAAACAGGATAAACCCGATTTCACACGAAAAACCGATCTAATGCTCGAATCCATTGGTTGGTAACTGAGTCCCACAGTGTATCCTAGTGTCCTAGGTGCCTGACATGACACCACGATACGGTTTGAAGTGTCCAAACTCACAAAAAACCCACTCGGGTAAACTGATACACACACACGCGTACACAGCGTCGTGCACGCGTTCCTCACGCTCGTGGACACACCACGAGACACGACACGTCTCGTGGTCATGCACACGTGTAGCCCACATATAGGGCTACACGATCCACACACTGACACGTGTCCACGACACTCCTGGACACGATACGAAACCCGTATCAGTCGTAAAAAATACGACTGATACACACGTTTCGACCGCGTCGTGCACGCGGTTGCACGTCTCGTGCTCGCGACACAGGACACGACACATCTCGTGTTCGTGTCCTCGTGTATGCCACATGATGGGCTACATGCTCGTGTCACCACGAGGTACCCAAGTGTCGTGTTCGCGCGACACAATACGCGCGAAGTCAGCCCCCGCGCGCGTGTGCGCTGACAGCACGTGTCCAGTGCGAGCGAGATTTCTCACTCGACACGACACGACGTGACACCAAACTTTGGGAGCATGCTCACAGACATTGTCCCCTCGTGTCTACCAATTTTGGCGTGTCCACGTGCTCTGTGCAGTGAGCACGAAGAGTGTGGTAGCAGGGCACTGTGTAGTGTATCGTGCAGTGAGTTCGTGTCTGTTTTGGACACGGACACAGCACGAAAACATGCTCAGTCAACTAGGTATGTAACCTACAAGTCTAGGGCTACATGAATATGTAATTTGTTTTACATTTCAACAAAAACAGATCCTCTGTGGCATTTCACCAAACAAGAGTTTGTAGGCTAGGATACGTGTCCGATATGGACACCAAACCAACTCTAAATCCTACCAAACCTGACCCACAGTTAGGGTAGTCCTATATGCATGCATTTATGAAGAAAAAACAGAGTTTTAACTAAGTTTGAGGGCATTTACCTATTTGTGCAATTCCAAGGAAAAATCAATGAAGAGGGGGTGTGCTTCCTTCAACTTGGTGATACCCAAAGCTTCCAAATTCTGGATAGCAGGCCCTAACTAGTATCCTCTAGTGTTGGGGAGTCCAATGCAAGAAACTAGAGGTGATTTGGATCAAAATTGATCAAGTTGTGGGTGTTTGAAGAAAATGAGATTTTCTAGGATTAAAATCCATGTAAAATGATCATGAATGATGCAATGGGATTATATAGAATGGTGTAGGGCTAGGGGGTGTCCTTGGCCGGCCATGGCATGGGGGGTGTCCTTGCCCTTTCCTTCATGGTTAAGGCAAGACTTTGGTGTAAAAGGTTGAGATATTTGGAGAGTTTTAAGCAAAATATCAACAATGTAATATCTAGATATTTTCTATACTTTAACCAATGCAAATATCTATCCCCTTAGCATTCTAGGTTAGTAACTAATCTCTAGATTAGGCTAAACTTGGTTAGGGGCTCTCATGACACTAATCAATAATTAAATAATAATAAAAACACATAAATCCAAATAATTCCTAATAAATCCTAGAAAATTACCAAAATATCCTTTAGGCTAAAAAGCCCTAATTTGATGTTCTAAACCTATGGCTAGGCTCACATGATCATGGTTAGTCTCTAGGTTATGAAATCTCTAGGGTTTACACTAGGGTTATAATAGTAAGTCACAAAGTCATAAGTCATGACTTGGAAAATGGTTTTAACTAACTAAAAATCACCAAAAATCATATCATGACTATAATACCATTAATAAATAATAAAAATAATAATTTTTCAAAAATCCCCAATTTCAGAAAACAGGGTGTTACAAGTCTACCCTCCTAACAATAATTTCGTCCTCGAAATTTAGATGGTCGTACTCCTCCTAGGTCAAACCTCCAACAATCAGGGACGAAGCTACTACCTAGCAACATGCAAGGTCAACAAGCAAAATATGGGTAGTAGACCTATACTGGGTCATGTCCAAAAATTGTTTGGCAGTTTTAGGTAATAAGGTGTCCTTAATTCAAATCGAAATCGAAAGTAACTCCATAGGGTAAATCAGAATGGAGCCTCGGGTCAGGAAAATCGTACTAAACAAATGTAGCACACGATGGTATGCCTTAGTGGGACACTAAGGTCATAGGTGTAGAGTGTCATGTATGTGAAGTCAGTTTTGAGAAAACAACGAGTCTTGTGCTCCTAATTTAAAAGTCACGGTAACGTGTCCACGATGATCATATTTTAGAGTGGGAAAGGTCTATGGCCTAAATTGAACCAAAAATCATGATGAAATAGTGGTACCAAGGGGACAGGTTAAATGGGACAGTCTGTGGTCTCATCTAGGTGCACTAGTCATTCTAGATCAATACTGTCCTATGGTATCAAAACGTACAAGCAATCTAAGGTGTCCTAATTGGGAAGGTAAGGGAACAACAATCATCAAGGCTATAGGGCCGTCTACCATCCTATATAAAAATTGGTCATTAACAAGCAAGTGAGAAATCATTAAAAGTTACTATTCCATAAAGTGGTAAAAGAAAATTGAAAATTTAGGCACAAGCAATCACAAATAGATTTTAGTCTTGACACGATCTAAGTTGATCAATTTCAGGATAAATCGAGATTTGGGCAAGATGGGAAATCAATGAAATCAAGTATGAGCACGAGCATCCAATGATGAAGATCCAGGTCATGATTAAATTTAATTCAACTGGATACGAATACGAGGTTCATGGGCGATAAAATAATTCCAAGGAGAATTGTCAAGGCTGTTGCGGATAAGATTCTAGGGCAAGTTTAACTGTGTCTCCATCCACGTAGATTAATATATGAAAAGCGAACCAAAATGCAATAGGTTGATCAGACCATCATGCGCCGATTCTGATTAAACAATATGTTAGTGGGTGCGCACCCAATAAAATATGTCATGACCAAGCTCGAAAAGGATAAGCTTGTAAAACTAAGGATAAATTTATAGCATAAGATATAAGTAAGGGTAGAAATGATGAAGGAAAATACATAGTCCAAGATCCTTAACCAATCGGGTCAAGCATTCAAGATAAGGTACAAGGTTAAGTATTCAAGGATTCAAGCAGAACACCATCACATGCCAGGTCGAAAGAATTGAGCCAAGGTGGATCTCTATTTGAAATAAGAATTAATTTAGTATCATGGTAGAGGTTATAGTTTATCCATTTGACCAGAAAATCATATCAAGAAAATAAAGTACAAGGAGACGGGTTTCAGTAGGACATAGAATACCTATATGAAGGTAGGCTAGTCTTGGTCTTACATGTAAAGTTTGTTGGGAGGTAACAGCTAGTATTATACTCTGAATATCTAAGTCACGGTAAAGGACGTCCAATGATCAAAAAAATAGAAAGTGGGAGTTCAAGACGTGACAATTGATGCAAAATTAAGGAAGATCAAATTAACCCATGGAATAAAATTAATTAGGAATCCAGTAAATAATTTAGGAACACAGCCCTAGGGATAGATAGGCTACTAGATGAATATAGTTAGGGTTCGATCAAATCAAGGGTCAAGGTTAGAAGGTCTCAATAAAGTCTTGATTTGAGGAAATGTCGAGTAAGTCAGGTTTGCGATACAGTCACATAGTTTGGTAGAAAGAGTTTAAGCAAGATGCAGAAATAGAGGGGACAGTTCATTTCAATGGAAAGCAATTAGCAAGAGGATTAGATGGCAAGAAACAGATGAGAGTTTTCTCATAAATGTGATTGAGTACCATAAAATAAAAGATATTAATCTAACACAAAGAAATTTAAATCAACAACTACAAAAATTTCAAAATCATCAACTAACACCAGGATTCAAAGTTCTACAGTGAATCCTCCAAAAATCAAATTCAATCAAGGGAAAAGGAGTTTAAATCGTAATTTCAAATGAGATTCTCAAGGGTCATCCCAGGAATCTCTCAAGGTATCCTAACAATGATTGAGTATCCTCTCTCACTAAGCCTATTCCTCCAATCCTATTACAGGCTGTAGTGATACTCTAGTTCGAATATCACTACATAAATTCGACCTGCATGGGCCACCACTAAAATATGTCACGACCCGCACCCTAGAGTAAGGGCACGAGAAGTGGGTACGTCCAGCCTACGCCGTAGTGTCGGCGGTAGAACGATGTCCTAGGTCAATCATCTAACAATATAAAAGTACCTGTACAGTTTATACTCTCCGAATGGAGGTGACAAACTGAAAACAATCTCAATCACATCTAGGTAGAAGAATGAAAGATAGATAGATAGATAGACAGATGGTAACTCAAAGAGAACAGTACAATAGATGAAATAAGTCCAAGTGTCTAGGATAACATAACATCAGAATGTCAACCCAATATACAATAAGTCTAAGAGTCTATACATCTCAACATCTCAAAATACAACTCAGAATGTGAGACAAAATAGTAATACAGAAATAACTGTCTAGCTAAACTAGCCTGGACTACTGGGGTAGCATCCTCAGCTGCAGGTAGATCCTGCTGAGGGTCCACAACATAAGAGTCATCTAGTCCTGCTCCATAATAGGTAGTCACCAGGGCCTCATCCTCATCCTCTGTAATATTTTCAACAGGTCCAGTCAGGACAGGAACAAGCACAATACATCTCACGCAGTGCATAGTATGATAGGAAATACAAAGCATGCAATAGAGTAAAATACAGAAACTGCCGAAGGAAGATACATGTAGCAAAAGAGATAGCTGTAAAGGAAATATCTACTGTATATAGAGAACTGTAAGTGGCTAGTGATGTAGAGCACAAGATAGGCATGTGAATGGCTAGAATTTATACATGATTACACTACAGAGTTTGCACATGATTACACTACTTTGGAATTATTCACATGTCCACTTCTACTCCCCCGTTTCCCCAATCAATACACAAGGATCCATTCATGTTACGTTAAGATTCGTGATAAGCCCATAATTGGGTGATACGTGAGTGATTCATGAAGATTTATGAAGGCTCGGTGATCATGAGAGTACATGAGTCACTAGCTGATACATGAAGATACATGAAAATAGAAGCATGAGATACATGTTGTAAGTGAAACACACGTGACAAAAGTATCTGATGCTCCCGAGGGGGATAACATCTCATGAAAAGATCCATATAGTACCAATCCGTGATAACAATCGTGTCAGCATCAAGTAAAGTAATCTAGACCAAAAATATAAATCCTGGCAAGTATGAAACAGTCAGAGAATGTACTCGCCTGATAACTGAATGTCTGAAGAGGATATACTGCCTGAGGAGAGATGTATGGCTCCTAATCAGAGCAACACAAGTCACAATGTATCCACAATGGTAAAAATAGAGTATACAATGCATACTACATGATTCTAGGTCAATCTGGTCAAAAGTCAACTCTTGGTCAACTCTAATAGTCAAACTAGGTCACAGGAAGTCATACTAGGTCACAGGAAGTCATACTAGGTCAAATAAAGTCAAACAAGGTCAAACAAGTTAAGGTTAGTCAAATCTAGGTTAAAGTCAACTCTTGGTCAACATTCTAATCAAACTAGTCAAAGTTAGGTCAACACTAGTCAAACTAGTTAGGGTTTTAGTCAAACTAGTTAAACTAGTCATTTTAGGTCAATCCTAGGTTAACTAGGTCAATGTTGACCTAAGGTTGACTTTGGTCAACCCATAGTCAACAAGGGTCAACTAGTAGTTGTTTAGGTCATTAGGTTAGCCCCAAAGCCATAGGCTAGTATCTTGGCCATAGGCTATTGTCATAGGTTTCCATATAACCTATACTTAGTAAGTTATTATATATATAACTATATATATAGATATACCCAAGTGTATCTACTACCTATATATTATATCAATATAGGCATAACTATATACAATATAATCACCCACATATATATATATATATATATATATATATATATATATATATATATATATATATATATATATATATATATATATATATATAACACTATGTATAATCTATATATATATATATATATATATATATATATATATATATATATATATATATATATGCATATATTGATATATATTGTATTAGATTATACATAGTGTTATATATATATATATATATATATATATATATATATATATATATATATATATATATATATATATATATATATATATATATATATATATATATATATATAAATATATATATATATATATATATATATATATATAACACTATGTATAATCTAATACAATATATATTAATATATATATATATTTTATATATATATATATATATATATATATATATATATATATATATATATATATATATATATATATATATATATATATATATATATATTGTATTAGATTATACATAGTGTTATATATATATATATATATATATATATATATATATATATATATATATATATATATATATATATATATATAAACATATATGTGATTCATATATATATAGAGAGGGAAGTGAGAGAGAGAGACTTAGAGTGAAGGAGATATAGAAAACAGTGAGAGAGAGAGAGACTGAACAGGAAGAAAGGGGAGGGGGGTTCAAGTTTTCCTGGAACAGGAATGGTCCCTAAACACACACACACGGTTACATATATACATATATATGTATATATATACACAACTACATATATACACAACTATACATCCTCAAACCTCACCTACACACACACATACATATATACTACGTATTCATATACTAAAAACACACTAATACATGTATCAATCATATTAAAATTAGATTTGAAATTCACTTTTGCAAAACTGGGAATAACCCAAATTCTGGAAAATAATGGACTGTGCACAGGAAACAGGATAAACCCGATTTCACACGAAAAACCGATCTAATGCTCGAATCCATTGGTTGGTAACTGAGTCCCACAGTGTACCCTAGTGTCCTAGGTGCCTGACACGACACCACGACACGGTTTGAAGTGTCCAAACTCACAAAAAACCCACTCGGGTAAACTGATACACACATACGCGTACACAGCGTCGTGCACGCGTTCCTCACGCTCGTGGACACACCACGAGACACGACACGTCTCGTGGTCATGCACACGTGTAGCACACATATAGGGCTACACGATCCACATATTGACACGTGTCTACGACACTCCTGGACACGATACGAAACCCGTATCAGTCGTGAAAAATACGACTGATACACACGTTTCGACCGCGTCGTGCACGCGGTTGCACGTCTCGTGCTCGCGACACAGGACACGACACATCTCGTGCTCGTGTTCTCGTGTACGCCATATGATGGGCTACACGCTTGTGTCACCACGAGGTGCCTAAGTGTCATATCCGCGCGACACAATACGCGCGAAGTCAGCCCCCGCGCGCGTGTGCGCTGACAGTGCGTGTCCAGTACGAGTGAGATTTCTCACTCGACACGACACGACGCGATACCAAACTTTGGGGGCATGCTCGCAGACATTGCCCCCTCGTGTCTACCAATTTTGGCGTGTCCACATGCTCTGTGCAGTGAGCACGAAGAGTGTGGTAGCAGGGCACTGTGTAGTGTATCGTACAGTGAGTTCGTGTCCATTTTGGACACGGATACAGCACGAAAACGTGCTCAGTCAACTAGGTATATAACCTACAAGTCTAGGGCTACATGAATATGTAATTTGTTTTACATTTCAACAAAAACAGATCCTCTGTGGCATTTCACCAAACAAGGGTTTGTAGGCTAGGATACGTGTCCGATACGGACACCAAACCAACTCTAAATCCTACCTAACTTGACCCACAGTTAGGGTAGTCCTATATGCATGCATTTATGAAGAAAAAACAGAGTTTTAACTAAGTTTGAGGGCATTTACCTATTTGTGCAATTCCAAGGAAAAATCAATGAAGAGGGGGTGTGCTTCCTTCAACTTGGTGATGTCCAAAGCTTCCAAATTCTGGATAGCAGGCCCTAACTAGTATCTTCTAGTGTAGGGGAGTCCAATGCAAGAAACTAGAGGTAATTTGGATCAAAATTGATCAAGTTGTGGGTGTTTGAAGAAAATAGGATTTTCTAGGATTAAAATCCATGTAAAATGATCATGAATGATGCAATGGGATTATATAGAATGGTGTAGGGCTAGGGGGTGTCCTTGGCCAGCCATGGCATGGGGGGGTGTCCTTGCCCTTTTCTTCATGGTTAAGGCAAGACTTTGGTGTAAAAGGTTGAGATATTTGGAGGGTTTTAAGCAAAATATCAACAATGTAATATCTAGATATTTTCTATACTTTAACCAATGCAAATATCTATCCCCTTAGCATTCTAGGTTAGTAACTAATCTCTAGATTAGGCTAAACTTGGTTAGGGGCTCTCGTGACACTAATCAATAATTAAATAATAATAAAAACACATAAATCCAAATAATTCCTAATAAATCCTAGAAAATTACCAAAATATCCTTTAGGCTAAAAAGCCCTAATTTGATGTTCTAAACCTATGGCTAGGCTCACATGATCATGGTTAGTCTCTAGGTTATGAAATCTCTAGGGTTTACACTAGGGTTATAATAGTAAGTCATAAGTCATGACTTAGAAAATGGTTTTAACTAACTAAAAATCACCAAAAATTATATCATGACTATAATACCATTAATAAATAATAAAAATAATAATTTTTCAAAAATCCCCAATTTCAGAAAATAGGGTGTTACAGGCCGCATGAGCATTTTTGAGCTGCATAAGAATTTCTGGCCGCATGACCATTTCTGGCCGTATGAGCATTTTTGAGCCGCATAAAAATTTCTGGCCGCATGACCATTTCTGGCCGCATGACCATTTTTGAGCCGCATAAGAATTTTTGGCCGCATGACCATTTCTGGCCGCATGACCATTTCTGGCCGCATGAGCATTTTTGAGCCGCATAAGAATTTCTGGCCGCATAAGAAATTTTGAGCCGCATAAGGCTGATTTTTTGCTAATTTTGATTGTTTGATGCTCTTTTTGACTGATTTGTGGCCAGAATTTCTCCAAACTTCCAATATAAAAGTTGTAGATCTTTGTCTTGGCTTCAAGGACCTTCATGTATCACTTTAACCAGAATTACATATGACTTTTATGTCACGAGGGGTCCACGCGACTTCCCGACTTGACCATGTTCCTGACCTGATTACCTGTATACGTGCTGGTACATGTTCTAAGTGTGTATTGAGATACAATATTAGTATGCACTGCGGTGCCATTTAATGAGTGCACTGAGGTGTGACTCTACATGCTGAGTGATCATTCGTGTTATATGTCAATACATGTGTACCTTCCAGCACAGTCATGGTAATTGGTCAGTAATAGTATCGTGGTATGTTGTTTGTTGTTTGAAGCATTACACTAAGCATGGATCTAGATTGAGCCGATGTGGATTCATACTTAGGGTACACGTACTATGGTACGACATATAGGAGGATGACCATGTGACCACGACATGTAATTCCAATATCGAGATAGGGTTAATCTAAGCAACTTAAATTGGTAGAAGCATTGGGAGGAAACAGAATCTCGAGATCGTACGTCACCAGCCGTCCTGGGTCCCGTTTTGGCACGTCGGGTTGGCCACCTCGGATACTGTATAGTCATCCGTACTAGTGGAGTGCAGTATCTGATTTGTGACTGCCGAGCCAGCTCTTCCTATAGGAGAGCTGGAACCGTTACTGCTTATTCTAGCGCGGTGGCCTTTCGAGGGACCAGTGCATTTCGTGCTTGCTTGTATATAATGGTTTGGCTAGCCCTGCTGGAATGCGATACGATCTAAGGATTCCTATATATATATATATTGCATTACTGGTATAATCCAGACAAATCATAGAAAGCCGTAGGATTGATTGGCCGCTTGTAAGCTGACTTATTTGTGATATGTTTTCTTTTGTTAGCAACTGAGGAACATGGACTATCGTGGTGAGTGGTCCAACCCATGTGCTTGTTTGGTTGTTGGGTTGGGCTATTGTGCTGCGATAGGCTATAGACCGAAGTCGCGAATCAGAAGCCCTTTTACCTGCCCATGGTTATAGGATATATCTTATCCCGGTACGATATTGGCACCGTTTGTCCTTGTTTGGTTGTAAGGGTGTCGTATTGTCTCGATGATATGGTATAAGCCTATAGCTCGTGAATCGGGTCTTATTTAACTCATTGGATTTATCTCACTCTTTTGTGCTCCCTTGTGGTACTTGCTATTCGGGGCCTGATCCCGCTGGTTTTGTTTGGCCAGATCTCGTAGCAGCTCGAGAGGATCCAGCCTTCCACCCGAACAATGGTGCACACCGGGAGTATGGGCGCCAGGGACCATGAGTGGGTTTCTTCTTCACTGCTCTGATATCTTCTATTTTGTACTTAGCGTTTAGCCACCGGCACCTGTTTAGCCGACAGTTCTGGACATTAGTTTTCTTTTACATAATTGTTATTAAATCAGACTGCAGCTGACTACGGTTATGTACTATTGACTCTCGGTACTAGCTCATCTTTTTGTAAAAGCTAGGCTCATGAATCATTTTGATGAAGTGTCGGGGACGCCTTACTGCTTTGTCTTATATGATCATTATTTACTGCTTCTTGTTTTGATTGATTGAGACATAGATGCTCTGTGGGACCATAGGAGACCTGATTGTAGCATGCACCCCCTAGTCTCTTGACAGCCACGATCGCCGTATGACGTGTATATACCTCATACGGTGTAGCTGGCCTAGTCCGTCTCAGTATTCCGGTACTGGGGCATGACAGTGCGCCAGTTGGCGTGACAAGATGGCACGGCCTGATTATGTGGCCAAATGGCGCTGCCCGATAGTGCGGTAATTGGTGCTGCAATTGGCACGACGGTTTACGTACGGTACATGCGGTACACGTTGTACGCAAGTGCGTGGGCGCAGTTGGCACAATTGGCTCATGTCGCGCAGATGGCGCTCGTTGTACCCTAATTAGCGCAGTCATGTCTGTACATGGTTTGAACGGTTACAAAATATTTTGGGACTTTTTTTTCATGTTCCGAATGTTTCGTATACTGGACGGTTATTGCGCACGCTTATATATGTTTCTCTCCTCTCTCTCTCTCTCTCTCTCTCTCTCTCTCTCAGTACACAGTTCACAATTTTCTTACAAAATTTCTCCATAGTTAAGAGCATAGAAGAGAGAAACAAAGCGAGTATGCGCCATCCGAGGAGTCAGTAAAGCAGAGTGTTTCAAAATTCTTCATCGAACTTGCTGGTTCCTGGATGCTGATCGTGTGGGGCAAATCTAGCTTTGAGCGCCGGAGATCATTCACCCCAGCAGGCTATTTCCTCATTCCGTCTATTTCATCTTATGTCCATCCACTTGTAACTCATTCTGAATGAGTATATTTCTAATCTAATCAGAAACTGTTAGTGGAATTTCATCGCTGCTACTAAGAAACCTTTTGTGCCTTATTCGAAGTGTTACAATTAATTTCATTTTTCAGAATCCTTTGGGATCTTTGTCGTGCACCTTCCTCGAATGTTTGCATAAATCAGTTTTTCATTGAAAAATTACGCCCCGAAAATAACATATAAACCCAACCACTGAAACATACTTAAGAAATTAAGATACTGTGAAGAATTAACGTATTTTATAAACCATATCCCTACTCTTCTACCATCCATCAAGAAACAATACTTGTGTTTGTATCAAAAACAATAGCAGTCAGGTTAAGCAATTTTAGGAGAACACCTTCCAATGAATATGCCAAGACAAAAAAGGTATAACTACATACTATCCCACATATCAAGTGTCCTTAAAAAGCAATGAACAATCCTACATAATTTTTTCAAGTGTCCTTAAAAAGCAATAAAGGAACTGGTCTATTGGATGGACCGGACCTTCTCCTCCTGCCCTATATATGAAATCGTATGGACTAACCGGTCCAACTCTAATTATTTAACACTGTTAGACATAGGGTTCAGTTTTAAACGATTTTTGGAATAACCAAACCGTGAACCGAACCAAATTTGTAGGTTGTTTAAAAGGTTCAGTCGAACCATTGGTTCGATTAAAAAACGAACGATCCGATTTGATCCGGTTCGATTTGGCCGGTTTGACCCAAATGTGTACAGCCCTAGTGTTATATATATGGCCCAAAGGTCACACTCCCATCCCACACTCCCAGCCCGAAGGTCCATACCTGCACCACACTTGCATCACGCTGCTCCCGGCCTGCACTTACAGAAAATTAAATGTGCTTCTTTATAGCTCGAACCTGAAACCTCTAGAATAGATCTCTCATTTTAACCACTTGAGCTAGAGATCCTTTATATATATATATATATATATATATATATATATATATATATATATATATATATATATATATATATATATATATATTTATATATATATATATATATATATATATATATATATATATATGGGTTATTGTGGTGAACTCGTCTCCACTGGGCTCGAACTCCGACGACTTGGACCGTATGCATTTCTCTTAACCACTAGACTATAGGTCATTTGCATATATATATATATATATATATATATATATATATATATATATATATATATATATATATATATATAATGAACATGCTCCTCTAGCATGTTCATTAGTGGATAGATACGCGATCCGAGTGTTCGACTCCAGCGAGGACTTGTTCACGAATATATTTACCCATAGGGACATGGGCCTTTCGAATATATATAATTTTAATATTTTTAGTCATTTTATTATGTCGTCCCTACAGGTTGAATGTGAGCAGCTTTCAGATTCTCGAATCATTAATGCATTGGTATAAAATGGCATGTCAAGCGAGATGTGAACTTAAATGACTTTGATATCATGTTCACATGAATCACATCACATTGCGGCTTTCACTGATAATAATGATCAACTAGATGGTGATCATGTTTCAAGCTGGGTCGGTTAGCCCGGAGCCCGACCCAGGTCCGGACCGGCCCGCTGGCTATGAAGCCCGGCCCGGCCTGCCTCTGGCCCGAACCGGCCCGGCCCCCCACTCCCGAACGGATCGGGTCGGGCCTCCCCCTCCCCCTCCCGCCCGAGCCCGGCCCGGCCCAGCCCGCGCAATTTTTTTTTAATAGGTCAATGGCCCGGCCCGAAGCCCGGCCCGCTGGGACCGGTCCAGCCGACCGTTGGGTTTTTTTTTTTTTTGACCGTTGGAGGGGGTTCTTTTACAAAAATGCCCCTCCCATATAGCCGTTATTAAAACGATGGGAGGGACATTTTAGTCATTTTTGGCGTAAAATTACCAAAATAATCCCGAAAAATTCCTATAAATAGGCCAAAAATTCTATTTTTCAAACACAACTCATTCCAAACATTTCTCTACGGTGTTCTACGGCTTTCCCTCCCCGGTTCTCTGGTGCTCTACGGCTTCCCGATCTCCCTCCCAACTCTATTCCGGCTCTACGGCTTTTCGATCTTCCTCTCAATCCCTTACTTTCTTCTAACATAGTTTTACTTTATTTTATTTTATATATGGCTGGTGAAGGTTCAAACCCACCTGATCTTGCTGGACAGACTTACCAATTTTTTAATATTTTTTTGACGGTACTGAAATTCCACCTGAGCAAGTAGCCACCAATCCGATTCCGGAGGGGTTCCAACCATCTCCTCCGGAAGTCGCTAGTTCCACCCAACGTCCTGAAAAGAAAAAAAAAGGTCTAAGTATTGGGAATATTTTACTTTGATTTTTGAAACTAATCCTGATGGTTCACTTGTTTTAGATGCCAAGGGTGAACCAATACCGTACAAGGCGCAATGCAAGAAATGTTGCAACCAGTACGCATGGAAGAAGGACGGTGGCACCGGGACCATATTCAGACACTACGACACTTGCTATGGGAAGGACACACTTCAAGCATCCCAAACCCAAATAAGCTTTGGCGCCACCGGTTCTTCAATGGGTAACTTTACTTACTCAGCTGCTCGGCATAAAACTGAATTAACTAAACATATTATTCGTGAAGAACTTTCTTTCACGACGGGTGAAAGCGAATCTTTACGAGATTATGCATCAATTTCTCTAAACCCCTCCTTTACTAGAGTGAGTAGACAACAAGCTCGAAATGAGGCTATTCGTCTCTTTAACGAGCGGAAAGCCGCTTTGAAAGCGGATTTTCAAAATGTTAGTAAGTTGGCTATTACTTCTGATATTTGGACTACTAAGTGGAGTTATGCTTATATTTGTATTACTGCACACTATATAGATGCACAATGGATGTTGCAAAAACGCATCATCTGTCTTAAAATTATAGAATGTCCACACACGGGCGCTATAATTTCAAGTGAGATTTCAAAACACGTGCGTGAATATGATATTCACCCTAAATTTTTTTCTATCTCTTTGAACAATGCATCAAACAATACTGCTGCTATGTCTTCTTTGTCAGTGATTTTTCAGCCTATTTTAGAAGGTAGACTTATGCATATTAGGTGTGCTTGCCATATAATTAACTTAGTTGTTAAAGAATGTTTAAAATTTTTTGATCCCCATTTAGACACTCTACGACAATGCTTGCTCCACCTAAACTCGTCTCCAAGTAGACAACAAAGTTTTGCATGCACGTGCGCACATTTTAGTATTACTTTTAGAAGACTTGTGAAGGATATACCAAATAGGTGGAACTCCACCTACTTGATGTTGAAATCTGCAATTTCTTTTAAGAGTGCTATTACATATTATTGTAGTTCGGATGTCAGCTTTGACTATCAAGTTACTACTGATGATTGGATAGCAGCTGAAAGTGTTTGTGAATTTTTAGAAGTTTTTTACAATGCTACATGTACTCTTTCTGGTGTTTATTATCCCACATATTGCTTAGCTTTACGTGAACTTTGTAACATGTCTTATTTATTTTCTAAATATAGAGATCATCCAAATTTTGAATATGCTGTGAGAAATATGGAAGCCAAATTCAAGAAATATTGGGGTGAAGTACCTCTTTTATATTGTTTGGCTTCCATATTTGATCCTACAATCAAATTGGATGGCATAGAGGTTTTATTAGATGGATATGGAGAATATATGGGTATAGACGTTACTGACATGAAAATAGAAGTTAAAGTTGTGTGGACAGGTTAGTTATACTGTACGAAGAAGGAGCAACGTCGACCCGACCAACTCAGGGGGGGCTAGTAGTAGCTCCGGCTTGGCGTCTAAGCTATCAGCAGCCGGTCGCATACTACAAAGGAAGAAACAAAAGCAATCTTCCCAACCAACTCAAGAGTTGTCTCTTTACCTTAATTCTTATCAAGACGAAGATGAGACTCCAGATCACTTCGCCGTTTTAGAATGGTGGAAGAGACACGACAAGAGATTTTCTGTTCTTTCTAACATAGCACGTGATCTACTGATGGTTCCGGTGTCTACGGTAGCATCGGAGTCCTGTTTTAGTGCAAGTTCAAGGATGTTGAGCGATAGGAGGAGCCGCTTGAAGTCCGATATCTTGGAAGCACTAGTGTGCGTACAAGATTGGATGAAAGCCGATAGAAAAATCCAAAACCAGAAAGATGAAGAAGATCATGATGTCCACGAGCTGGATTTCGAATCGCTTTTATTGCATGAAGGCGAACAACAATGAGGCTACGGTGCAAGGTATTAGGTATGTACATTTAAACTTATACATTTATACTTAAAATATTTAAATTTTAACTTATAATTTTCAAATTTTAACTTATACTTTCAAAAACTATTTTTTATTTAAAAAAAAATATTTTTTAACTCCGCCTATGCCAAACAAGCATTTGCCGGTCCCAAGCCCGGATAAAGGAAGAGGGAGAAATGTTTTTTTTTACTTTTATCATTTTTTTTTCAAAATTAAATTACAAATTTTTTATGAAAATTTAAAAATTAAATCCTAAGGGCCGGTCGGGTTCTTAAATTACAAATTTTTATAAACATTTTTCAAAATTAAACATTTTTCAAAATTAAAATTAAATTACAAATTTTCAAATTTTAAATACAAAAAAACTGTAAAAAAAAGGGAAAAAAATACAAAAAAATCGGGCCGGTCCGGTTCAACCGGCCCGAACCGACCAAGGCCCGGCCCGGCCCGTGGATCGGTTCAGCCCTGACCGGCTCTCCCTGGGTCCGGTCCAGTGGGTCGGGCTGGGCCGGCTATCTCTGAACCGGACCGGACCTGGCTCGGACCGTTTTTTTTCCGTGGACCGGTCCTGGACCGGCCCGAGCCCGGTCTGGCCCGCAGACTTTGGCCCGTGGGCCGGACCGGACCGGCCCGATTGCAACATGAGATGGTGACATTTTGCCGCTGCATAGTGCTGTCAGTCCCTTTCCTAGCAACTGCAGTACCTGCCCTTGACAATATCCTACTCGCATAAGTTATATAATTTACACATTCTAAACTGAGGAGAGCAAATTCACGTGATTAATTAACTATACAACCATAAAGCTACTCCCTGTCGCATTTGAGTGAGACTAAAGTATTAAACTTCGGAACATTTCCATATTGCTCACCATTTCATATAAATATATTAGGTACATGAATTTTATACTCTGTGGACTTCATTTTCTCAGGGACAATGTGATCTTTCATGGATCTCAATGCCGGCTTCATAAGAATACAGTGCTAATACCACCTTCATTAAGCATAGCATAAAGTGTTTTTGTTAGGTGATAACCTTATCACCTATTTGTCGTGTAATTTAATACTATATAAAAGAAAGACGTTAAAATTAACTTGGAATGTATATTTTTCATTAGCAATTCAACACGAGGCAATGCGATGTTGGATGGCATAGGCTCAAGGATTCGAGTTCCCTAACAATCTTACGTGTAGGTACGTGTAGATTGTAATAAAAATAATAATAAAATAATTTGAAGCAATTTATAAGTGATATATCTAAACAATTTGCCTATCTAAGATCACAAAGCAAATATGAAATAGGCAATCAATGATTTGGAGTTACTAAAGACGCAAATAACCAACAAAGAAATTCTCGATAAAGAATAAAATATCTGTAGTTACTAGGAATATTTATATATGAAGGACAGGACCATAATTTTACTTTACCCCAATCTATACTTAAAATATTATAATTTTTTAACAAAAAAAATTTACTTAGTAATAAGTTAAACTAAATGTTCAGCACTTAAATTTTAGAATGCCATAATATATTAGGGTGTTCTCATATAAAAAAAATATTTATTTAATAATAAGTTAAACTATATATAGTATTAGTGGTCTGGTGGACTAATATATTTTTTTTTCACCAGGATTGTAGTCTACCTTAACCAACTAATAGCTCTGCATATATATATATATATATATATATATATATATATATATATATATATATATATATATATATATATATATATATATTACCAAACTAGCATCCATTAACTTATGGTACTTGTGTATTTATTGGAAAATCCAAACCCTAACAACTCATGTCTCATAAATTACAACTCTCACGAAACAAAATAACCAAAACAAATGAAAGCCCACCTCGATATGAACTCCAACTCAAACTTTGAACCCAATGGATGTTCCTCCACTGGCTTTGAAAGATTCACTACATAGTAAATATAGTGATGGGATCATGAGCTGCAAGCAGGTTGACTGCTCAGAACTCTACCAGCAATAATGAATTCTTGGTGTCTAGACACCAATGGACTAAAAAAACACATGACCTTATCTTCATCAATTTTTATGAAATCAACATCACCAATGCGGACGTAACACCAATTTGAGATTTAAAGTACATCATGGATTAAATAAGCTGGTTAATTTGACATGTCTCTGTATCAGTACCAGTGGTCACAATGGAGAAAACAACACTAAGCCTGTTGGAACAGTGACAACTGAATCCAAAGAGTTACTGATGGTGTTAATTATAACGGTAGCAGATGGCTCACGGTCAAATGGAAAGCACCTCTAAGGAGAACGTCCACTCCTACTACATACGTGATTGATCCATTGGAGTTCCGACTCGTAAGCATCAAGATTGAGCAACCTGACCCTGACAGACACCTGTCAACTCTTCCTGTGGATTGGTCTCGCCGACACCAATTTCATTTTGCAACATATTTCAGCAAGTTGTGGTATGACATCTCAACAAGGTTATCGGACAGAGACAGAGAGGTATGGTGATGTAAACATGTGAGCGGACGCTAGGACGACATTCTTAACAACTTTTGGCTTGTCACTAGGACTGTGTTTAGGAACATTTTTTTAAGGAGGAAAAAAATTTGAGGAAAAAAATGGAGAGTAACATGAATGCAAAGTTAATTTTTCTTTTACTTGTTTGGATGACCAAAAAGTAAGAAAATGAGAAGTTTAAAAGTAATATTTTATTTGTTTGTCGAGAAAGATTTAATTACCACTTAATCTCTAATTTTTTAAAATTATAATTGATACGAAAGGTAGTTGGGTAATTTATCCCACAATTCTCTCAACTCTCTCTATTTTTCTCACACTTTTAATTTTTCTCTCATTTTTTCTTCAATATTTTCCTTTCCCCTATTTTTCTCTATTCCCAAACAATACCTAGAGGTCTTTTCATGTTCCTACCTTGAGAGGGACATCGAAGAGCTTTCTTCTCACACTTCATCCCTCTAATGAACTACAACTTACTGTACATATGTAACTATATGAAGAAGAAAGAAACTGTTAAAGTCACGACTTAGTCTTCTCCTTCTCTCTAGAAAATTCTCTCTTTCTCGGTCTCTTTTATTTTAGAACTTTCTTCTATTCCTCTTTCTAGATTTCTCTCCGCCATTCCTCTTCTAGAAATCTATTCTATCTTCTATTTCTAGATTATTCTATGATCTAGACTTTTTATTTGACCTAGCTATAAAAAGAGGAACAGTTATCCCGTTTCGACCATCCCGCAAGAGGGTGTCAAAGTGAACTGGTAGAGTGTTGTGCTGCTAGTTCTAGTGAGAGTGTACGAAATTTGTTGTATTAGTGTTATAATATATTTTTGTACTTAATCTTTGTGTGTTCAATAAAATTATCCAATTTTACTCAACAATTTGGTATCAGAGCAAGGCGGTCATGAACCATTTGTGAAGCATTGTTCGGAGTATTCGTGATCAGTACAGTCAGAGACTGTGACGTTGCCAGTCTGGGATCACGATAGTGGATTTAGTGAGCACTACTAGTGAGATTGCGAAGCTCAACTACCACAATTATAAGAATTAACAAGGTCGCATCAAATCCTACCTTGAAGGCCAAAATTTATGAAAAAATGTTAGTAGTACTGAGTCCACACCACCCACAAGAACATTGACTCATTCAAGAAGTGGAAGAAGGTTGGAAAGACGATGTACGTGCTCAAAAGGACAATTGAGACGAGTTGCTCGAGCACATTGAAGACACAAACACACCTCAAGCGGCATGGATCACATTCGCAACTATACTCTCTAAGAAAAATGATGCTCGACTTCAATTTTTAGAAAACACTACAAGAAAAATGACGTTTCTTGACGGTTTATTTCTCGACGATCGTGGAAAACCGTCAAAAAATGGGTTATATTGACAGTTTTAGCGTTACGTCAAGAAAGGACAGGTTTTATGTTAATTTAGCAATTTTATAGCATAATAGTTGACGGTTTTAGATGATCCGTCAAGAAACATCAATTTATTTATTGACGGTTTGGTAATAATCGTCAACTAATGTATGTGCGAAAAATTTGGCAGAATTTTTTCAACTGTCATTTTAGTAATTCTTTCAAACATTTTATATTTGTTTACGGTTGTGTTCTTTTTAATCGAGGAACCCAGCAAACTTTCTCTCGATCACCCCCTTTCCTCCTCTCTCTCCCTAACCTTCTCTTCCCTAAGAGAGAGAGCCCCCCTCTCCTCTCCTCTAAAGATTCTCCCACAGCTCCTCTTTCTCCTCCCTAAGGGGGCATTTGGTATGCGGAATACTATATAGCCGGGAATTCTATATTCCCGGGAATCAAATTCCAAGGAATTAAATTCCCTGGAAAATTACATTCCCATGTTTGGTGACAATATAAATATTTTCGGGAATAAAATAAAAATAATAATAACGATAAAAAATAAACAAATATAAAAAACCGATAAAAATGACAAAAATCGGTAAAAACGAAAAAAAATGGTAAAAACGACAAAAAGACGGTTAAAACGACAAAAATAACCAAAAAGCGACAAAAAACGACAAAAAATCGGTAAAAGCGACAAAAATGACAAAAAAAGACAATCAGTAAAAATGACCAAAAAGCGAAAAAAGACAAAAAATCGATAAAAACAACAAAAAGCTAAAAAAAACGACAAAAAATCGCTTAAAATGACAAAAATTGACCAAAAAGCGACAAAAAGGACAAAATTGGGTAAAAACGACCAAAAATAAAAAAAGACAAAAAATGGGTAAAAACGACAAAAAATTGCTTAAAACGACAAAAAATTGGTTAAAACGAAAAAAAAACGACAAAAAAGCGATAAAAACGACAAAAAAAGAAAAAAATGTTCAAAACTAATCAAAATTGATTAAAAAAGAAGAAAAAAATTTAGACAATTTTTTTTTGTCCGGACAAAAAAAAAAACCCCACCTATTCTCAAGGGATAGAATTCCCATGTTTTGTGGGTAAACTATTTACCCGGGTATTTATAATTTCCGGGAATAAATTTTTTATAAGCCAAACAAACGTGGTAATAGATTCCCATCTTAAATTTTTTTCGGGAATAAAAAAAAATACCGTGTACCAAACGCAAGATAAACCCTAACCTACTTTTCCCATGGATGACTCTAGTGACTCTTGCTCTTGTTGGGTTTTTGCCTCTTTTCTCTTTAGAACTTTAGTCCCACATTGGCTAGGCCAAAACAAATGTATCTCTATATATCAACTTTCCTATTTTAGAGATGCACATGTGGTGTGGAGGTGCATATGGGTGTGCCATGTGGGGTTATTTTTCTAATGAAAAAAAAGGCTAAATCAACAATCAAAGTATTCATGCTTTTTGCTCTTGGAAAATTCATTTCCATGGGAGCTAAGCCCCTTAGGGGCTTAGCGACTCGGACTCGGACTCGGACTCGGACTCGGGCTCATGAAGCGTAATGTGGCATTTTGTTGGCGCACTTTGCACTTAGCACGTCAGGCGCAAGGTGGCACAGGTCGCGCAGGTTGCGCAGTGGCGCAGGTTGGCGCAAGTGTCTCAGTACGCGGAGTGCAAGGAGCGCAGGGTGCGCGCAGTTGGCGCAACTTGCAGCAGAACGTGCGTTTGCATGTTCTGGATGGTTGCTACATGTTCGGGGTGGTTTTTACCACGTCCCTAACTTTGTGGCAACCGAACAGTTGCTGCAGGGCCTACATAAGGCATCCTCTCTCTCTCAAGGCTAGAGATATACAAGTAATAGAAGCCACCACAGAAAGTTTACGAAGTGTTTTTTAACACAAGTAAACAGAGAATTCAGAAGTGTTTTTTAACACAGTTCTGATCGAAATTTGCTTGCGAATTCTAGCAGCCTTCGAGAGAGAGAGGAAAGGCGCTGCACTAGCATTACTTTTGCACGGGAGTTTGTGTCCATCCGAGGAGTCAGAAGAGCAGATGTGTTCCAAGTTCTCCGACGAACTTACTGGTTCCTGGAAGCTGTTCGTGTAGGGCGAATAAAGCTTTGAGCAACGGTGATTATTCACCCCAGTAGGAGTTCTTCCATCTTTCGCCAGTCACCTTCTTCGTTGCTGCCAGTAATTCTGATTGTATCTTCTTTTTAGAAGTACTACGATCGATTGCTGTTGATTACGAAATTTTTTTAGATTCTCGTAATTCAGAATCACCTTCCTTGAAGTGTTGATTTGAAACATTGTCTTTACAATCGTTTCATATTCTCAGTTTTTTATCAAAAAATTGTGCCCCGGCAATAACAATCTCAAAGCTTTATTGCTACGATGGAAAACTTTAATGCTTCACTCCTCAATACTAACTTTTGTAAGTTAGAAAAGTTTGATGGAGAGCATTATCAAGTCTGGAAGAAGAAGGTTTATCTCACTCTTCAACTCAGAGACGTTGATCATGTGCTTCTTGAAGAGGAACCTACCGTTCCAGATACTGGGTCTGCTGCCGCAATCACTGCGGCTACTAAACTTCAGGCCAAGTGGAGAGGGGAGAATAGCATTTTCAGGTTGCTTATCCTGAATGCTATGGAGGATTTCCTAGCAGAATCCTATAGTAAGAAACCAATTGCCAGAGACATATGGGAGTCTCTGGAGAAACTGTACGAAGAAGACAAGAACAGGAGCAAGATATTTGTGGTTGAAAAAATCATAAATGGCTCTTTGAGGGCGAGAAGTCCATGTTGCCGCAGGTAAAAGAATTTTTGAAGCTGCGACAGAAGTTGGAAGACGAGGCGATGTCCCTCCCTGACAAGTTTGTTGTTGGAGGGATTGTCTCAAAGCTTCCCGTAGAGTAAGTTCTATGCAAACATGCATAGAAAGAAGCTTGAGATCAGCCTTCAAGATCTCTTGCAGGAAATCTATATTGAGGACCAGATGCGGGCTCAACTGAAGGTGGACGCACTGTCCAAGCAATTGGCTAATGCCAATCTGGTTCATACCAAGGAACCAAGGAGAAAGCAGGCGGCTTCCCACAGCAAGAAGAAGGACCCTAACAATCTGAATGTGAAGGGGACTTCCTTCAAGCGAAAGAAGGCAAAGTCTCAGATGCCTTATTTCAAGTGTGGCAAGAAGGGCCACTTCAAGAATGAATGCAAAGCAAAGACCAAGCAATCAGAGCAAGGAGAGCCTAGTAAGGTATCTATGATCACTGACGTTGTTGCTATGATTGCGCAGGTTGATGCGGGAAGGACCGACTCTGACTGGTGGGTAGACACTGGAGCCTCCTGCCATGTCTGCTCCAGTAAAGAGTGGTTCACCACCTACACACCTACTTCTGAAGTGGTTATGATGGCGAACCAGGCACAAGCTGAAGTGCTCGGAATCGGGACGGTGGTGTTGAAGCTGACTTCGGGGAAGTCTCTGACGCTTCAAGGCGTGAAGCACGTACCTGCTATCACCAAGAACCTGATCTCAGGAGGTCTACTCTGCAAAGCAGGCCTCAGGATGGACATCAATGCTGGCCAGATGGTGATGTCTATCAAGGGAACATATTTCGGAAAAGCTTTTTATACCGAAGAAATGTTCAAGATTCAGCTTGTAAATCAGTCCAATATAATTAATGTGATTAATGAAATCACTCATTCTGCTTATACTCTTGAGTTGTGGCATAATAGGCTAGGACATGTTCATTGTAAACGAATAAACAGAATGTCTAATCTAGGACTTATCTCCAAGTGTGGGGGTAAGGTAGAGAAATGTGAAGTTTGTGCTCAAATAAAGATCACAAGGAAACCCTTTCCTCGGGTTAATCGAAGTACAGATCTTCTGGAGTTGGTACACTCCGATATCTGTAACTTCAAACAGTTCTCTACAAAGGCCGGGATGAAGTATTTCATAACCTTCATTGATGACTTCTCAAAGTATGCGTTTGTCTACTTGCTGAAGGCTAAAGACAAAGCATTCGAGGAGTTCAAGGAGTTCATAGCCGAAGCTGAGCGGCAGACTGGACAACAACTCAAAAGAATAAGAAGTAATCGAGGTGGGAAGTACAGGCCTCATGAGTTTGCATCGTTATGTAAAGAACATGGAATTGTCAATGAGACTACGGCTCCGTACTCTTCTCAATCAAACGGAGTAGCAGAGAGGAAGAACAGAACGTTAACAGAAATGATTAACTCAATGTTGTTGACTGCGGGTCTTCCTAAGTGCTACTGGGAGAGGCTGCATTGACGGCCACTTTTATTCTAAATAGAGTGCCTCATCCAACTTCAGACGTTACTCTTCATGAACTCTGGTTCAAGGTCAGACCTAACTTGAATGTCATTCGAGTGTGGGGGTGTCTGGCATATGTCAAGCTTCCAGATCTAAAGATTCAGAAGCTTGGGACAAGGACTACTAAGACGATCTTCTTGGGGTATGCCGAAAAGAGTGATGCTCGGAGATTTTTTGATATTGAGCCAAATCATATCATTGAATCTCGCGACGCAGAATATTTTGAAGACAAATTTGCAAGGCACAAGAATATTGTTCGTGCGGATGTTCCGAAAAATAATGAGGGTGCGCAGGTCTTCAATAAAGATGTGGTCTAAGAAGATGTTGTTGAAACAACGGTTGAACCAGATCTCGCTGAGCCATCAATGAAAGTGAGGAGGCCGAAGGACTTCGAAAGTGACTTTGTCACCTATCATGTGGAAGCAGATCCGCTTACCTATGATGAGGCGATGAAGACCAGAGACGCAGTTTTCTGGAAGGAGGCGATTGACAATGAAATTGATTCCATCACCTCAAATAACACTTGGGTGTTAGTTGATCTTCCTGAAGGAGCGAAACCCATCGGATGCAAATGGATCTTCAAGAAGAAGATGAAAGCAGACGGAACTATTGACAAGTTCAAGGCTAGGTTCGTAGCCAAGAGGTTTTCTCAGAAGCAGGGGATTGACTACTTTGACACGTATGCTCCATTAGCCCGGATGACTACCATCAGAATGTTGATTGCTCTCGCAGTGATACATAAGATGGTGATACATCAGATGGATGTGAAAACGGATTTTCTAAATGGCGAGCTGACCGAAGAGATTTATATACAACAGCCAGAGGAATTTGTCGTCAAGGGTCTTGAAGACAAAGTTTGCAAGTTGGTGAAATCTTTGTACGGTCTTAAACAGGCTCCCAAGATGTGGCACGAGAAATTTGACAAAGTTATAAGGTCAGATAGCTACATGGTCAGCGAGATGGACAAGTGTGTTTACACGAAATTCGCTGATGGAAGAGGTGTGATCGTTTGTCTGTACGTAGACGACATGCTTATCCTAGGTACGTACGAATATGAGCTGTGTCACGGAGACAAAGAAATTCATCTCGAACAAGTTCAGTATGAAGCACTTGGGGGAAGCTGATGTGATCTTAGGGATCAAGATCATCCGGACAGACACTGGACTAGCGCTGTCACAGTCTCATTATATTGAGAAAATGATCACTCGTTATGGGTATCGGTATCTTCCAAGGATCGATACGCCGTACAGGTGTGATCTGAAGCTGAAGCATAATTCAGGAGAAAGCGTCAGGCAGCTGGAGTATGCAAGCGTAATCGGGAGTTTGATGTATGCTACTACTGCCACAAGGCCTGACATAGCTTTTGTCGTGGGAATACTGAGTCATTTCACGAGCAACCCAGGTGTTGAACACTGAAAAGCTGTGAAACGGGTTATGAGATATCTCAAGAAGACTCAGACATATGTACTGTACTACAGCGGAGATCCGCCGGTAGTGGAAGGCTTCAGTGATGCCAGTTGGTGCTTAGAGGTGGAGAGCGAGAGGTCCACAGGTGGATTCATTTTCACAATGGGTGGAGCTGCTATATCATGGAAGTCGAAGAAGCAGACTATGCTCTCGCGGTCATCCATGGAATCTGAGTTCTTTGTACTTGATACCGCGACCGAGGGAGTAGAATGGCTTCGGGAGCTCATGTATGATCTTCCAGTGGTTGGGACGCAAATATCGGCAATACCGATATACTGCGACAACCAGGTGACTGCGGCGGTGGCATCAAATGACCTCTTCAACGGAAAGAAGAGGACTGTGCGGTTGAAGCACAGGGCAGTACACGATCTTATCAAGAGAGGTGTTATTGCAGTGATTGATGTTCGGAGTCAGGAGAACCTGGCGGATCCGTTCACCAAGGGCCTCAAGCGCCAGCTGGTCGATGACACAGCTTGTAAAATGGGCTTGAAGGCATTCTGATATTATATTATTGTATTCCTACCATAAAGTTTTATGCTAATAGTTCAAAGAGAAATCTACTAGGCATCTAGCTTTTGGTTCAAGGGAGGACCATTAATCGAAAGAATATCAGGAACGATAGGTACATGTTCTGTTGGACATGGAGAGGTTACGGACCTATAACCACTGTTGTTTACTGTTGTTTTCTGCGAAAAACGGATCCTGTGGGAAGGTTGGCTTAAATGCCTTAATGAGTTCTCAGGCATTGTGAATGCCTGGTATGCTTTACAAGAAGCATGGTAGAGCAGCACTACAAGGAGTGAAACTCCATGCTACAGTGGGGTGACTCCACAATGAGGTTCCTATATGTGGGGTGCTGCCCAGGAATAGGATAAAGCCTCGGCTTTGCAGGCCAAGTCACAGCGACGTAGCACCGCAAATAGGCAGTTAGCCTAATGCTGTATATTAAAAATAAAGAGGGGTGTAGTCAGCACTACAAAGAGGAAGAGTTCCTCATGTTACAGTGGCACGACACCACAATGAGGTACCCGGTTAGGGATAAAGCCTCGGCCTTGCAAGCCATGTCGTTGCGGCGTAACACCGCAAGGGAGCCAAAGGCTTCATGCTGGATAGTTTGGCACTACAAAGGGATGGTTGACTCATGCTACAGTAGTATGACACTACGATGAGGTTCCCGGTACGGGGTAAGGCCTCGGCTTTAAGCCATGTCATAGCGGTGTAGCACCGCAAGGGAAGCGCTAAGGATTTTATGCCATGTCTCTTTATAAAGAACTCACCTATAGTGTATGGACAAAGAGATATCAGGCCGTCTCTTGAGGATAAACTTGTAGACGTCCAAAATTATACACTAAAACTAGGCTGGCACAGGGCTTTTAATGTGTAGCCAGAAGCACATGTAACTACATTATGTGAGTGGGAAGAATTTCAGCTATGATGCAGAATTCAAGGCTTAGTCCATTCTTGTATTATAGTCTGTTGTTTGACCCATGCGGAAAGATTCAAGTCGTCAGCGACATCTCTCCTAATGCATGATGGACAGTTACTGTGAGGAACACTTATACCCATATATATAGAGATATGTGGGGGATTGTTGGGTTTTGGCCTCTTTTCTCTTTAGAACTTTAGTCCCACATCGGCTAGGCCAAAACAAATGTATCTCTATATATTAGCTTTCCTATTTTAGAGATGCACATGTGGTGTGGAGGTGCACATGGGTGTGCCATGTGGGGTTATTTTTCTAATGGAAAAAAGGCTAAATCAACAGTAAAAGCATTCATGCTTTTTGCTCTTGGAAAATTCATTTCCTTGGGAGCTAAGCCCCGTAGGGACTTAGCGACTCGGACTCGGACTCGGGCTAATGGGCTCATGAGGCGTAATATGGCGTTTTGTTGGCGCACTTTTGCACGGAAGTTCGTGTCCATCCGAGGAGTCAGAAGAGCAGAAGTGTTCCAAGTTCTCCGACGAATATACTGGTTCCTAGAAGTTGTTCGTGTAGGACGAATAAAGCTTTTAGCAACGGTGATTATTCACCCCAGTAGGAGTTCTTCCATCTTTCGCCAGTCACCTTCTTCGTTGCTGCCAGTAATTTTGATTGTATCTTCTTTTTAGAAGTACTACGATCGATTGTTGTTGATTACGAAAATCTTTTAGATTCTCGTAATTCAGAATCACCTTCCTTGAAGTGTTGATTTGAAACATTGTCTTTACAATCGTTTCATATTCTTAGTTTTCCATCGAAAAATTGTGCCCCGGTAATAACAGCCTGAGCACGCATTCGGGGACTCCGAGTTCGTCCGTTCTGGGACCTTCACCGTCGTGACCATCATCTCTCACCTCAAGACCTGGACTCACGGCGGTCAGGTAAGTTAAAATGTCTCTCTCCCTCTCTTTCCCATTTTCAATAACTTAATTTTAGGGTTTTACTGATCTTGATTCGGTTGATGTGGTTAATTGAAGTTAGATTGGTTGAGTTAGTTATGGTTCCATTTGAATGATTTGATCTCTGATTTTATTTTAGTTTATTTTATTTTGAATTACTTTTTTTATCTTAGAAATAGGGTTCCTTTTCTAGAGGGCATACATGAGGAGGTCCTGTGTTGTAACCTTTTCATATTTAGAGTCTATCGATGAAGTCTATTTCCTGAATTTGTAACCTTGTGTTGTCATCTCTGACAACGTGGACGAGCACCAACGACCTCCAGTGGAGAGGCGTTGCCTGCAAGTCGAGAGGCTTTCAGTTTCCTTGTCTCTGTTTTTGTATAATCTATTTAAATATCAGTACACTACATGTTTGATTTTATGCTTCTGAGTTTTAAAGATTTGTTATTTCTCTCATAAATTATCGTAGCTTATGGTTGCATATTTCCACCATACCCCTACTATCTACTGCTTGGAACCATATATGCAGAAATTTAAACTGATATTATGTTCCTTCAATAGTTGTAATCATGAAGTTATTTGGAAATTCTGTTTATCAAATAGTTTATTAAGTGATGCACATATGAGCTTAAACTGTATAAGAAAGTCTTTGCTGAAGAGATCTAGTAATCTTGAACAAGATCCATGTGAATCTAGAGATTATTTATTCAGGATAGTAGATGCCGATATTCCAAATTGTTCGGTTGAGGTAGAACCTTCAGCTACTAGTTTACATGCCTATTCTAAACATGAGGCTGATGAAGCCCAAAAGGAACATATTTTCTTATAAGGAAATGTCTCTCAAAACCAAGATGCGAAGATAGGAGTGAGTTCCCTGATGTCTGCTGTGATAACTAGAGTTCCAACTTTGCTAACCCAAGCTTCCAATCTCACTGACTTCAAGTCTTGCACATGTCATAGTGTACAATGGGATTGACGGGTTACCTCCCTTCTTTAAGCTTGTTCTTCTGAGTTCATTCACAATCGTCAGGACATCATCTGCGGGATGATGTTTGTATACGACTCAGAAAACTAATAGTAGTTAAGTCATCGGATTGTATGATTTTTTTAGTGAGACATAATTTGTATGACACAATGGATGCAAGTCTTTGATTGTTAGCTTCTTCGTTGCATGTTGTCAATTTGTTTCTCAACTTGTATATCTATTATGCATACCTCATTGTCAGTAAATTGTTCCTCAATTGGGCATGTATTTCTTCTATTATTAGAGGTAAAGGAAGCAAAGTGGATTATGGTGTGGGGTTACTGCTGTCCTCTTTCTTGTTTGTGTTCCTAATCCAGCCTTCCCCTTTAAAGCAAATTCTGCTTTGGGTAATAATAATAGTAGTAGGCTCATATGCCCCTCTCTAAAGATGGCATCTCGGTAGTTATCCCTCTTAAATTTCTTCCTTCATTGTTCAGTGTGTTGTTTACTGGTCATATATCAATTGGTTTTCATGCCTGCCTTTGTACATGCATGTTGGTTTTGGGACATGAAACTTACTCAAATTGTTACTACTGTTGTTTGATTTGCAGGGACAGAATTCTTAACAAAAGCTTGAGAATGATTGTGATGATATCGTTGTTAATATTCAAGGAGATGAGCCCCTTAATGAACCGGCCGAGGATAATTGATGGTCGTGTTGCTCAAGCTTTGCAGGTTGTTATTTTGTTTCCTATTTTCAATTTGCTAAAAATAAGCTATTGCTTTTCTTCATCATAAGTTTGTATGGTATGGGTAATTTTTTAGAGGACCCAAACCTAACATGGACATGGCTTGCAGCTTACATGGGTAGGGCTTAGGTCCAAGTCTAACACTATCTTGGCTACTTTATTGTTGGCAAAAAAAAGTCTATAACTTATGTTTAGTGTGTATTATTCTCTCTTCATTTCTAACCATATCATTCAATGACATGACATGTTGAAATGAATTGATTTTCGCATGTTCTAGTGTAACTTGGAGTATCTGTAAGAGCGTCTCCAACCCGATTAACAAAATCAAGTAATCAAAACACTCATGTGATTATTGTTATAATACTTTGATACCTTATTTGATTTTCCAATAAAGTCACAAGCTTTTCTCCTCTGATTCCTTCTGATCCTTCCTATGTCTCTAACTCTTTAACATATGTATGTGCAGGAAAAGTCAAAACTAGGTATGAAAGAAAGCTTGAAAGTTTTGGTTTCCTCTAGGTATGTTAGGGATCTGGCAACCTTGGTGGTTGCATATGGTATCAGCATCAATCTCGTTAAGGTTACATGGAAATCAAAGCTCAAGGCACAGGTAATGGTCTTTTGATGGTATCTCTTCACCCTCATTCCAATTGATAAAATTTTATACGACAATTGGAAGCTTCTGATACTGGCGGCACTAATCAAACCTATTTTGGAAAACAGGATGTTCAAACTTTTACATTCCTTTCACATATTTGTAATAGATTTAAGATTTAGAAAATTTAGTCTGATACATATATTATTACCAAGTTTAGAAAACTACAGAGCCAATAACATATAATTGAAATGAGTCTAATATCTCAGATAATTTTATTGAGGGCTACTGCCTACTACTTATAGAGGGTCCAACCCCTCTTCATATTACATCTAACCGATGTGGGACTAAAGTCCCTTATTTACTCTCAACACTCCCCCTCAAGACGGGCGATAGATATTAATCATCCCCATCTTGTTACATAGCTTTGACAGACTCAATGAACTAAGACCCTTAGTCAGACAGTCTGCCACTTGTTCTTCTGAGCGAACATAATCAATCTTCAGTATCCCCTGTTCCAGCTTTTCTTTGATGAAGAATCGATCGATCTCGATGTGCTTCGTTCTGTCGTGCTGAACCGGATTGTTTGCTATACTTATCGCAGCTTGACTATCACTCAGAAGGTGCAATGGTGTCCCCTTGTCTAGCTTCAACTCTGTCAGCAGCGCCTTTACCCATAGCAATTCTGATACTCCTAGAGCCATTGCTCTGTATTCTGCTTCAGCTGTCGACCGTGCTACCACTGACTGTTTCTTGCTTCTCCATGAAACCAGGTTTCCTTCTAAAAAAACACAGTACCCTGTGGTAGACCTTCTGTCGTCTATGCAGCTTGTCCAGTCTGCATCGCAGTATCCCTCAACATCTGTGCATCCATTCTTCTTGAACCATAGTCATTTTCCCGGCGTCCCTTTCAGATATCTTAGGATCTGAAATACTGCATCCATATGACCCGTTCTTGGATCATGCATATAGCGGCTTACAATACTTACTGTAAATGAGATATCAGGGCGAGTATGCCCTAGATAAATCAGTCTGCCTACTAGCCTTTGATACCTTTCGCGATCAACAGGCTCTCCTGCTTCTGCTCCCATCTTGCACTTCTGGTCAATTGGAGTGACTGCTGCTCGGCATCCCAGCATTCTTGTCTCCTTCAGCAGATCTAGTGCATATTTTCTTTGTGAGAGAACAATTCCTTGTTCACCATCACACACCTCGATACCCAAAAAGTATCTCATCTCTCCCAGGTCCTTCACCTCAAACTCTTTGGCGAGTTTCGTCTTCAGCTTAGTGATCTCAACTACATCGTCACCTATGATTACTATATCATCTACATATACAGCAAGTATAGTAATGTGGTCCCTTGCATGCTGGAGGAAGACAGTATGATCTGCATTTGTCTGATGGTACCCCATGCCAGTGACAACCCTTCTGAATCTGTCAAACCAGGCTCGAGGAGATTGCTTCAGCCCGTACAACGACTTCTTCAGTTTGCACACTTTTCTATGTGACGTTCCTTCACATGAATCTGACACAGAGTAGCACCCCGGAGGAGTCTCCATGTATACTTCTTCTTGTAGGTCTCCATGAAGAAATGCGTTCTTTACGTCTAACTGGTGTAGCTTCCACCCATAGTTTGCTGCAATGGAGACCAGCGTTCTTACGGTACTCATTTTCGCTACTGGGGCAAAAGTCTCATCATAGTCGATGCTATATGTCTGGGTATAGCCTTTTGCAACCAGTCTCGCCTTGTACCGCTCAACTTTTCCTTCTGGTGTCTCATTCACTGTGTAAACCCATTTGCATCCCACAGCTTTCTTCCCTTCAGGTAATGGCACCAGCTTCCATGTCTTATTTTTCTCTAGTGTCCCAAGTTCTTCCATCATTGCGGCTTTCCATCTTGGGTCCTTTGCTTCCTGCCAATTCTTAGGTAAAGAAGTGGAGTCTAACGAAGTGAGGAAGGCTTGATAAGTTGGAGAAATATTAGAATAAGATAGGTAGTTGGTGATATCATGTTCATAATCTTTATAACGAATAGGAGCCTTTCCCGCATTAACGCGAGAAGACCTCCTTAAGGGAGCAATGGGTGGTGGAGAAAGCATACCATCCGAATCGGAGAGATCCGCTTCCGAATCCGAGGGATCCGGTGCGGGAGTAATATCTTCAGGAGTCGGGGCAGGAGTAGACGAGGGACTTGGCACTATAGGCACAGGGTACGGCACAGTACTGGACCTCTGCTGTCTTCTTCTGTAAACTTGGAGCTCATTTTCCCTTGTCTGCTTCTCCTCTTGCGAAATGTACGTATTGTCTTCTTCATCCTCCGTATCAGTATCATTGATGCTTTCTCCCCCTTTCTGCCAGTTTGTCACGACAGGACAAGGTACCGATCCGACAACTACATTTGGGCGTACTACCTCCCCCTCACGTCTAACACCCGCTGTGTGAGGCGTGTTTCCAAACGCAGAACCTTCGTCCGAACCATAATAAGGTTCCAGCTATCTGAATTTAACGTCCATGCTTACAAACAGCTTCCGTTCAACCGGGCTCCAACAGACGTAACCCTTCTGTGTCCCGGTGTACCCAACAAAGACACACTTAAGTGCTCGAGGATCCAGCTTACCAACACCAGGCCTGTTATCGTGGACGAAGCATACGCAACCAAATACTTTCGGAGGAACGGTGTACACAGTTGTCCCCGTAAGCATTTCTAAAGGCGTCTTCCAGTCCAGTAATTGAGAGGGCATCCTGTTGATGAGATAAGAGGCTGTCAAGACAGCCTGCCCCCACAAAAATTTAGGGACATTCATAGCCAGCATCATCGTCCGAGCTACCTCCAGCAGGTGCCTATTTTTTCGTTCGGCAACACCATTTTGAGCCGGTGTATATGCACAAGAGGTTTGATGTAGTATACCATGGGAGGATAAATACGCAGCAAACCTCCTATGGGTATATTCCGTCCCATTATCCGACCGGAAACGCTTAACACGAGCATTATACTGTGTCTTCACCCGTTGATGGAAGCTTTGAAATGCCTCAAAAATATCACTTTTATTCTTCAGCAGGTAGACCCATGTTAGGCGGGTAGAGCAGTCAATAAAAGTAACAAACCATCTATAATCGTTAACATCATTTGTAGGACAAGGGCCCCACACATCGGAATGAATCATATCAAAAGCAGCAGAACATCGATACCCAGAATGCACATAGGAGCTTCTGGTATGTTTTCCCAACTCACAAGCATCATAAACTAACAACTCTTTATTTGCTTTTTGATATAATGACGGATACAGTCGACTAATAACGGAAAAAAAAAGAATGTCCTACACGCTGATGATGGAGGAGCAGCTCGGCTTCGACACTTCGACTTCGGACTTCCGGTTGGGCATCTGCAACCAAAGATGCCAGTGCTCTATCCAGACCGTTCCTATCCAAGTACCATAGACCCTTATGCCATGTGCCAGTGCCTAGTCGTCTCTCCGTTCCCTTCTCCTGAAAAGTTACCTTAGGAATATCAAAGAAAACAATACAGTTTAGATCAAGGATAATGGCGCTAATGGAAATAAGATTGACAGGAAAGGAAGGAGCATGTAAGACATTAGATAGAGTGATGGAAGGAGTGCAATCAACAGTATCTTTACCCGTAACAGGCCTGGAGGTACCATCAGCAGTCTGAATGCTTTCTGGCGGCGTTAGAGGAGAGTATTCCCGGAACTCTCCTCGGGACCCCGTGACATGGCAAGATGCCCCAGAGTCCATAATCCAAGCTGGCTGAGAGACAGATGCAAGAGCACGGGGAGGTATACCGGCACTGGTTTGGGAGAAGTACAGTAATCTCCTGTAGTGGACGGCGCCCCAGGAATGACTTGTCTTTCACCAGAACCAAGCTTTGAGCCGCGCATCTTCTCGAGAACTTCTCTCTCAAATGGAGTGATGTCTGCCAGCTGATTGTCCCCACCTTCATCCGTCAGATGTGCCTTGTTGTCCCCAGAGTAAGTGCCCCTTCCACCACCGTAGCTGCCTCGACCACCTCGTCGTCCACCGCGACCACGACCCCGACCATTCGAGGGAGTCCGTGTCAGTTTTGGGCAAAAGTGGATGTAATGTCCTGTGTCACCACAGTTGTGGCAAACGCCTCCCGTAGAAGGAGGCTGTGTGAAAGTGGCAAGAGCAGATGTGTCAACTCCGGCCTGCTCCCCCTGGAAGATACCCTTGGTAGGCATCAGCTTCAACCGTGCTTCTTCTTGTGCCATGGCAGCTATGACGTCTTCTAATGTCGGCAGCGTCGGTTGTGCAAGAAGTACATTCCGCCGTTGCTCAAACGCTGGGTTGAGCCCCTTCAAAAACTTCATCATCCGTTGCCGCGAGATATAATCCAGAAATTTCTGGAAATATTTTACAAAAGTCGGTTCAACCTGAGCATCCTCCATGCCAAGAGGATCATAATGGTCAAGATCAGACCAGTACTTCTTCAACAAGGCAGCGTACTCAGAGATGGTATGATCGTCTTGGATTACCCTATCGAGCTCATCCTGCAGTTGGAAGACTCGCATGGGGTTACCCGAACCGGAGTACATGTTTTTCAACGTTCTCCAGATATCAGCAGCTCTTTCCATTGCTTCAACGTTACCCGACACTTGGTCGGTCAAAGAGGCTGTCAACCAACCAGCCACGACATTTTTGACAATGTCCCATACAGCAAACTCCTTCGAGGAGTGATCGACAAGGGCCTTGGTGTGGCCATCTACATAACCAACCAAGCCACGTCCCTTCAGCGTCCGCATCGCCTGCCGCGACCATTTCAAGTAGTTGGTCGTGCCTTCCAACTTCGTCTCCAGCTTGTCCAACTTCCCTATTTTGTACGGTGACGGATCCACATCAGTATGGGTCACGCGTGGGGTTGCCTCCGGTAATCTCTTGGTCATGAGATCCTCGACCAGGGCCTTCATTTCTTCTGTTGTCAACTTCCCATAGATGGAATCCATGACTTCTGCAACCGCAATCAGTGAGATGTTGTTGTTTCCTGAGTCGTCTTCTTTTGAGTCGTCTTCGTCTTAGTCAGCTATCGGGGGGAAACAACAAAACGAGATCCCTCACTGATATGTCGTAGTTTATACGACCAACTAGAACCGCATCATGATAACGCGTTCGGACAGCTCAAGTATAACCAACGTAGTTGTGCCTCCTTGCATGAGACAAACAGAGGTATACCAGCCGTGCAGAAACGATTGTAAAGACAACGTTTCTGAGATACGAAGATCTAAAGAGATTTCGTATTCGTAGTAGAACTTCTAAAAAGAAGGTACTAATTCTCGAAGGCAACAATCAGAAATCTTCGCAAAAAAAATCTGAGTATAGAGATCTTCTAAAGAGAAGGAACTCTGATTCTCGAGGCAACTACAGAGATCTTCTAAAGAGAAGAAATCTGTTTTTTCTTTTTTTTGCAGATCAGCGAAAAACCCTAAAAAGGGTGTTGTAGAAAAAAACGGGAGGCGGCGCTGGGGGGGCTGCGCAGGGGGGGGGAGGTGCGGCGCTGGTAGAGGGGTGGGGCGGCGCTGGGGGGGAAGGGGCGGCGCTGGTAGAGGGGTGGGGCGGGGGGGCGGCGCTGGTAGGCGGGAGACGGCGTCGACGGGAGGCAGCAGGAGGGGCGGGGTTGCGGCGCTGGAGAGGCGACGGCTAGGGTTAGAGAGAGAGAGAGAGAGAGGAGGGGGGGCGGCGCGGGTAACTTGGCTCTGATACCAAATTGAAATGAGTCTAATATCTCAGATAATTTTATTGAGGGCTACTGTCTACTACTTATAGAGGGTCCAACCCCTCTTCATATTACATCTAACCGATGTGGGACTAAAGTCCCTTATTTACTCTCAACACATATAAAGGGGTCTGATACATATACTGTTACCAAGTTTTTGATCTTCGATATGGATCTAGTAATCCTGATCTTCAATCCATGTTTGCAAAAACTACTAAAATTTATTGTGCCAAGAACATATAGAGGAGTCTGATATATACTGTCATTAGTATCTTGTCCAGCTGGCCAGGCACCCCCTCTTCTTCAGAGAAACAAATCCTCAGCCTAGGAAACATACCTTGTGTTCGGCAACTAGTTCAGATTTTACTAATGGTCAAGCAAGCACAAATATGTAAATTCATATATGATGTTGATATATTTTACACCATTATATTTAATATTAATTC